>PITA01007609.1:0-90252 GCA_004023965.1 Spilogale gracilis | reverse complement strand
GGAGGGGCGGAGCCTGCGAGGGGCGGGCTGGGAGGGGGCGGGGCCCGCGGTGTAGGCTGGAGGAGTGCGGGGAGAGGGCGCCTGCCGGGCGGGCCGGAAGATGGGGGCCTGAGAGGGACCTGTGGGGGTGGGAGGGGCCTGCTGCATCCTCTTTCCCCGTAGTGGCCGTCGCCTGCGGACTACCAGCCACTCAGCCCGCCCGCCTTCCCGGCCTTCTGCTTTGGGGGCCGCCGCCCCGCCACCAAGACACTTGAGGCGCTCGCCCGCGCTAGGCTGTCGCGGACCTGGGGTGCGGGTGTCCGTACCCAGCCCCAGCTTCAGGCACCTCCACAGGCCCCGCGGGCCGACAAGCCCCCCGGCCCCAACACCTACGACATCTTTCCTGGGTGCCGCCTGCGGAGCCCCCGCCCGCCCGCCTTCTCCATGAGCCGCTCACCTGCGTTTGCCTCCTGGCTCAGTTCTTGTAAGGAGACCTCTGAGACAGGAGGCCAGGCCGGGGGCGGGGCGGCCGGGGGACTCTGCCTGGAGGAGGCGGGAGCTGTGCGGCTGCTGGCGCTGTGGCCTAGGTGGGCCTCCCACCTTCTCCCTGCAGCCTGCACCCCCGGCCCAGCTGCCTACTACGTGGAGGACTGCTATAACTCGCGCTTCCCCTCTGCACCTGGAGTGGTGATTCAGGGCGTCCGAAGACCCAAGCGCCATGACACGGGACCTTTCTGCGCCCTGTAGTGCCTCCTCCGCACAGCCGGCCACCCGCTTATCCATGGAACCCTGGTCTCCCTGGGGGCTGGCCCGCCCCTGGAACTAAGGGCTTCCGACTCGGTCTTTTGACTCTCTGGGTGCCTCTGACCCAGCCTGCTGGCCGGCCAACCCCTGTGAGCTGTGGGCATTGAGGAAGGGCCCAGCCTGAAGCCTGCCTGCCCCCCTCCCCTGGCCATACAGAGATGCTGTAGGTCCTCCCAACTCTGTTGTGTGCCTGACTGGTGGGCTGCTCCACGGAGTTGGCCTGCTGCTGACCGGTCATGTTTGGTTTTCCTTGGCGGGGGTCTCCCTCAGCTTCCCCTTTGGTGTCCTCTTCTCTAGGGCACATGGGGTGGCAGCCTGGGACTTCCTGGCTGGGGACTGCATGGGAGGGGGCCCTGTGGGCAATACAGGACAGCCCCACCTAGCTGAACTACCCAGGGGACTGGTCAAGCTGCCAGTCTACCCGAGGGTCAGCTGCCATCCTGAGGTGAGGTCAGCCTGCCCACCGACCAGGGAAGTCCTGGAGGGCCAGCTGGCTCCCCACTTTTTCGGCTCCTGCCCAAAGACCCTGTGAACTTGCCCAGGGCTGTGTACGCCATGCCACAGCCAACCAATTTCCTGGGCCTTCACTAGTTAGGGCCCTGCCCCTGACCACAGCAGCCCCCCTTTCTACCCAGGGGGTTGTCGCCAAGATTGCCTCCCTCCAAGGGCCTCAGCTGCAGCTGGCAGTGGCTTCTGTCACTGCGCCAGTTCCTCCAGGGGTCCTTTCTGTGCCACCATGTGCTGGGCCAGAGCCTGACCCCTTCAAAAAGGCGCTGCCGCAGTTGATGCTGTGGTGTGGGCATCCCTCCATTCTGCAGGAAGGCCAAAGCCCAGGGAGTCTGAGTGCAATGCACCTGTGGCCTCCTCCAGGGCTCAGCCATCGGGGGTTGAGCAGTGGAATCAGAGCAGTGGCATGGTAGATGGCCATCCTTGGGCCCTGAGCTTACTAGTGCAGCCTGCAGGCAACAGAGACCGAGCTGTAGAGGGCCTGGCCTTGGGATCTTGGTTTAGGGGAAGCGGACCCCTCCCAGGGCTCAAAGTCAGGAGTGGGACCAGCAGGAAGGGTGGAGCACTACTCTCCAGCTGGGCTGAGGAGGGAGGGCTTCCTGGAGGAGGGCGTGGTGGAAGTGACTTTTAAAGATCTAGTTTGCTGGGCAGTAGGAAGGGAATTTCTAGCAGGATGAACCTCAGAAAGCAAGGCACACAAAAAGGAAGAGGGTGTGATGTTTGGTGTGGCCAAACTTGGAAGGATACAGGGCTGTTCGGACGGAAGGAGGTGAGCTGGTGAGGTGGGGGGCTGCAGAGGCTGAATGTTGGGCCCAGGGATTTGCACGCTTAGTGGTGAGGAGCCCAAGGAGGGTGCCCACCAGGCAGTGCCCACTCACTTTGTGTGAGCTTCTTGCGCTGCAAGGAACAAGGGACACCGTGAAAGCTGAGTCTTGAATTCGCAGTGTGTCAGATGGACAAGTCAGTCTGAAGGCCTACCACGTTAGCTTGGGGGTTAGATGCCCAACCATGACGAGAGCAAGGATACCTCTCCTTGCTCCGGATCTCACTCTGTCTCCCAGGTCTCTGCTAGCTGCCTCCAGAAGCACACTTAAGAGTTTCATTTTGGGGAGCGCCTGGGTGGCTCAGTTGGTTAAGCATCTGCCTTGGGCTCAGGTCATGATCCCGGAGTCCTGGGATGGAGCCCCGCATCAGGCTCCCTCCTTTGCGGGGTGTCTGCTTCTCCCTTTGCCTGCTGCTCCCCCTGCTTCTGCTCTCTCTCTCTGCCCTACTCTTGTTCTATCTCAAATAAGTAAATAAATATATTTTTTAAAAAAGCGTTTCGTCTTTGCAACAACCTTACGCTGGGAGCGTCCTTCCTGTCTCTGTTGGACAAGGAGGGAGCCAAGTTCCGGGGACCAGAGGGTCGTGCACCCGGTGAGGCCCAGGGGCCGCGAGCAGCTGGGGCGGACTGCTCCTTTTCTTGAAGCGAAAATACTCTCAGCGTCAAAAGCCTGCTGTGAGATCAGTCACGAGATTTTTCATGATTATAAAAATAAAGTATACTTGGTCAAAATATCACTTCTGAAGTTCATAAGGCCGGCCGACCCCGCCGGCAGTCCTCCTCCCGGTCCCCCCACCGCGGCGCCCCGCAACGCCCCGCCGTACCCCCAGAGGAACCTTGGCTGGGGGACCATATCACTGGCAGCGCACGCCCGGGCGCCGGTCGGGACTCCGGTCGCGAACCCCCGGCTGGCTGGAGCCCCGGGGGCGGGGTCCGGGGCCGCAGGGGGCGGGCCGCGGCGCAGGGGGCGGGGTCCGCGGCCCCAAGGGGCAGGGTCCAGAGCGCAGGGGCGGGGTCCGGGGCCGCAGGGGGCGGGCTGCGGCGTAGGGTACCGGGTCCTGGGCCGCAGGGGGCGGGCCGCGGCGCAGGGGGCGGGGTCCGCGGCCCCAAGGGGCAGGGTCCAGAGCGCGGGGGCGGGGTCCGGGGCCGCAGGGGGCGGGGTCCGGGGCCGCAGGGGGCGGGGTCCGCGGCCCCAAGGGGCAGGGTCCAGAGCGCGGGGGCGGGGTCCGGGGCCGCAGGGGGCGGGGTCCGGGGCCGCAGGGGGCGGGGTCCGGGGCCGCAGCCCGCGCTAGCTCCCAGGAACCTGTGCGCGGCGGCCGCGGCGTTTCCGCGGGACCGTTTGGCGGGCGGACCCGGCGTCGCCGGACGGAAGTGGGCGGCCGCGGCCCGGGCGGAGCCGCGCTGCCGGCGGGACCTGGCCGAGCTGGAGGGCGCCGGGGAGCGGAGCTCGGGCTGCCCCCGAGGCCCGAGCGAGCGGACGTCGGGGGCGGCCGCGGCGGCGCCGGGGGAGCGCGGCGGGGATGGGGCGCCGAGCCGCGCGGGGGCCGCCGCCTCGGCCATGTTCGCGGGGCTGCAGGACCTGGGCGTGGCTAACGGCGAGGACCTGAAGGAGACGCTGACCAACTGCACGGAGCCGCTCAAGGCCATCGAGCAGTTCCAGGTGCGGCCCCGCGGCCCGGCGGGTGCGCCCCGAGCCAGCCCCGCGCACGGAGGCCGGGCAGCCGGGATGGGCCTTGCACCTGCGGCGCAGAGCCCCGGGCGCCCGGGCTGCGGGTCCCGCCTGCCTGGCCGCGGCGCGCGTTTCGGGGCTCGCCCCCCGCCCCCCGCCCGGAAGCCTAGCCGACCCCGCGCACGGGCCCTGTTTCCTCAGACCGAGAATGGCGTGCTGCTGCCGTCCCTGCAGTCCGCCTTGCCCTTCCTGGACCTGCACGGGACGCCGCGGCTGGAGTTCCACCAGTCTGTGTTCGACGAGCTCCGGGACAAGCTGCTGGAGCGCGTGTCGGCCATCGCGTCGGAGGGGAAGGCGGAGGAGAGGTAGGTGGGGCGCGGAGATGACCGGGCGGCCCCACGGCTGGGCCCCAGCTCCCTGATGTCAGCTGTCCGGGGCAGGGACGCCGCTGCTTCCCTTCCTGCCTGTGCCTCTGCTGCAGAGAGTGAGTCTTTCCAGGTACAAGAAACTGGAAGACCTCCTGGAGAAGAGCTTTTCCCTGGTGAAGATGCCCTCCCTGCAGCCCGTGGTGATGTGCGTCATGAAACACTTGCCCAAGGTAGAAACCGCAGGCCGACCGGGTCTGCCCAGCGCCCTCGCTTGGGGAGCTGGAGTGGGCCCAGGCCCAGGGTGGCGGCTTCGAGCTGGGGAGGTTTCCTGAGCCGCCTGCCCGTTCTCCAGGCGAGGCGGACACGGAAGCTTGGTGTGTGGGTTGGGCTGTTTGTGTTCAGCCTGGCCGCCCGCGTCTTCCCGGGGCCTGGGTCCAGGCACGGGGGCCACGGCCGGCTGGGCTGGGCTTGAGCTCGTCGCCGCGGGGCTGCTGAGGCCCCCTGATCTGTCTTGAGGGGGTGGCCTGTGTGCACGCGTAGGTTCCCGAGAAGAAGCTGAAGCTGGTGATGGCCGACAAGGAGCTGTACCGGGCCTGCGCCGTGGAGGTGAAGCGCCAGATCTGGCAGGACAACCAGGCGCTGTTCGGGGATGAGGTCTCCCCGCTGCTGAAGCAGTACATCCTGGAGAAGGAGAGTGCGCTTTTCAGCGCCGAGCTCTCCGTCCTGCACAACTTCTTCAGTCCTTCCCCGAAGACGAGGCGCCAGGGCGAGGTGAGGCCGGCGGCACCCTGACCACTCCTTTCCCACTGCCGCCCGGGTGTCAGGGGTTCTGCTCCTGGGACGGGAGGGCCTGTGCGTGTGGCTGGCCGGGGGGCCTCTGATGCCGGGCCGTGCGGGTCGCTTTGCTGCCATGTACTCGGCCCTTGGTGACTTGGCAACTCTTTTCAGTGAAATTACTCCTCCTTTTGGCTTCAGAATATAGTTTTGTTTTTGTTTTCAAGGTTTTATTTTTAAGTATTCTCTACACCCAAGGTGGGGCTCAGACTTAAAACTGGGAAGTCAAGAGTCGTGTGCTGTACTGACTCCGCCAGGTGCCCCTGTTCTTTTTTTCCTAAGGTTTTTGCTTATGTATTAGCATGAGCAGAAGGGAGGGGCAGAGAGAGAAGCAGGCTCCCCGCTGAGCAGGGGGCCCAACGGGGGCTTGATCTCAGGACCCCGATCTCAGGACCCCGGGATCCTGACCTGAGCCGAAGGCAGACATTTCTCCAACTGAGCCCCCAAGGTGCCCCTGCTCTCTTCTGTTTCCTTGTCTGATTCGTTCATTACTTTGGCAAACATTTCTTGAGTCCTGACTTCCTGCCGTAGGCACCTGCGCCGTTCCCTGAGGCCGGAGGTCCGGGGGTGTGCGTGGGCACTTGCAGTTTGTGGGAGGGCGGGCACTACAGACGCAGTGTCACATGTTGGTCTGCCGGAGCTCAGTGGGCGGCCGAGGGCGAGGCAGGGCTGGGGGGCGAGCAGGGGCTCCGAAGGGGAGCAGGCTGTCTGGGGTGACGAGGCTTACGCGGCAGGGGCCGAGCACAAGTGGGTGAGGAGAGTAGATTGGGGACTGAGCTCAGGAGGGTAGGAGGCCACCATGGAGACTTTGGCTTTTCCAGTCAGTTGGGGGTCACTGAAGCCACCTGGCCTGCTCAGCGCGATGGCTGCACAGAGGGCAGTGACGGTGGCGAGCCACCAGACCCTCGCTGAGCGGCTTCAGCTGGTGTGGTGGCCCTTCGCTTTCCCGCCAGCGGCTGTGAAGCAGGGTCTGACCTAGTGCTTCCTCCCGCACTCGGGCCGGGGCTTGCCGTGCTGCTTCCTGCCTGGGGTCTCCTGCCTCTTCCCCACTTTCCCCTCCAAGCCAGTGTCTCGGGGGGCTCCGGGGCCGCCCGGCTCTGTGGCCGGCGTGCACTGCAAGGGGAGATGATGTCGCCCCTGGTCGTCACGGTGTGGCCCAGCCGGCCTACCCGCCAGCAGGCCAAGCCTCAGCACTCTTGTTCGCTGACGGGCCGGGCTGGGCTGTGGTCAGGGCGGGCACGTGGCAGCTTCTGTCCACGTCAGGGGTGCCTGCTGAATGGTGCTCCGGGTCTGCTCGGCATGTCGGGGTCCCTGACGCCTGCTGAAGAAGTCTTGCCCCGGGCCGCCGAGGTTGCCTGTCCCGTGCTCACCGCCTCAGCCGTGCCCGCTTGTCTCTGCACTCGGTGTGCCCAGCCTGGGGGCTGTGAGGGTGCCGTGACGTCCCTTCCAAGTGTGAGAGCCCGAGGCCCAGCCCCTGCTCACGGCTGGCGAGCAGTGAGCAGCGCCCCCTTCCCGTGGCTGCGGCGGCGCGGTGGGAACGTTCTGCGTGGCCCGTGGGGTGTGGGCCGCAGAAGTGTGCTCCCTGCCGAGGAATGGGGCCACGTGCTGGCCATGGGACAGGGCTGCCCCAGGGCGTCAGGCTTGGGGACAATGCCGGGAGCCAGGTGGCCCAGGCTGGGCTTCCCTGAGCCGTGTGTCCAGCGTCCCTAATCCAGGCCTGAGTCTCCCTGTGCCAGCTGATCGGGCAGGCGGGCAGCAGACCTCCTGGGCGGCTCTGAGGAGACGAGGGTCACAGGTCGATGGCCTTTCAGAGAAGCTGGGATCTGATGCAGGCTGCTTCTCCTTAAACACCAAAAATGCCACCTGACTCAGAGCTGGTGTCTTGTGAGAGAGGAGACTCCCGGGCCTCAGGATGGGGCGGTGCTGCCCGAGGGCTGTCGGTGATGCCGTGGCGCGGGGTCCCCCCACCAGGTGGTGCAGAGGCTGACACAGATGGTGGGGAAGAACGTGAAGCTGTACGACATGGTGCTGCAGTTCCTGCGGACCCTCTTCCTGCGCACCCGCAATGTGCACTACTGCACGCTGCGGGCCGAGCTGCTCATGTCCCTGCACGAGCTGGACGTCGGGGACATCTGCTCCGTGGACCCTTGCCACAAGGTGCTGGCCTTGCCGGCCCCTCCCCCTTCCCTCCGTCTCCTCCCTGTCCACGCCCTCCCCCCAGCGGCAGCTGTGTGCCAGCTCCGGGCCCCTTGCACCGGCATCCGGGCCACCTGCCCTGACCCCCTTCGTGTGCCTGCTCTGTGTCTTTCTCTGCTCCAGTTGGGACAGGCCCCGTGGCCACATCTGGATGCTTGCTCTAGCTTCTCAGGGCTTCCCAGCCACTGGCCCTCCCCTGCTGCAGAGCCTTCCAGGGCTGGGGCTTCCTGCGCTGCCCTCGTCCCCCACGTGGGTGCTGTGCAGCCTGGACAGTGTCACCTCCCCGGGGCCGTGTGGTGTCAGCGTGGGAGACTGTCACCCATGCCCACAGAGTCAGGCCACTAGGGACGCCACTTGAGAACAGAGCGCAAACACTGTCTCCTCCCCGCACCGCCTGGCCTGCGGGAGACGTGGGACTGCGGGCCTGTCTGCCTTTGCACCGAGCCGGGCCCCGAGCACGCGAGGCAGCGAGTCCTGTTGCTGACGTGAGACGCGGGCACCAGCTGCAGCTGAGCAGCGAACACGAGTGCTGTCCGGGGCTGAGCTCTCTGATGGCGTCCTGACCGTGCCTCCTCCCTGCAGTTCACCTGGTGCCTGGACGCCTGCATCCGTGAGCGGTTTGTGGACAGCAAGAGGGCCCGGGAGCTGCAGGGGTTTCTGGACGGAGTGAAGAAGGGGCAGGAGCAAGTCCTGGGGTAAGGGTCAGCCTTGTGCAAGTGCCGTCTGGACGAGCAGGCTCTGTCTGCAGGTTACCCCAGCGTGTTGTGCGCCCGGCTCAGGCTCTCCGTTTCGGGGAAGCCCGGGCCTGGGCTGGAGCTCGGGTGCCTGCGGTTGTCGGGGGCTGCCTGAGACGGGGGGGGGGGGGCAGGCACTGTGCTGGTGGGATCTGGCCCCCAGCACCACCACCTTCTCTCTCTGATTGTTTCTGGGGGTCCTGCCTGTGCTTACGGAATCAGGGTCAGGTTTTAAGAACCCAAATGGGAGCTTACCTTTAAATAGATTTTTTGACTTCAGTGTGTGGAGTAAGTTAAAGGTTAGTTAGAATGGCGAAGCTGTTTTGGGAGGCGATCCAGAGCGGTGGGCAGCCTTGCTGTGTGTGGAGGGGCCGTCCTCCCGGCTTGCGGCCAGGCCGCGTATGTGCAGCGTGCCCACGTTCACAGGGACCTGTCCATGATCCTGTGCGACCCCTTCGCCATCAACACGCTGTCGCTGAGCACCGTCAGGCACCTGCAGGAGCTGGTTGGCCAGGAGACGCTGCCCAGGGTGAGGAGGCTGGGCTGCTGCACGCGGCCTTCTGGGTGGGCTGCGGGTGTGGGCTGCTGTGGCCAGGTGCGCTGGCGCAGCGAGAGCGCGGACTCTCCCCGCGGTGGCCGGTGTGTGGGGCCGGGAGCAAAGCCGATGGTTCAGGCTGCACCGTGAGGACCCTGCGGCCTTGAGAGATTTCGGGGGCGAGGGAGGCCCCGCCGAGCACGTGCTGAAGCCTTTGCTTTCCCACAGGACAGCCCCGATCTCCTCCTGCTGCTCAGGCTGCTGGCTCTGGGCCAGGGGGCCTGGGACATGATTGACAGCCAGGTCTTCAAGGAGCCCAAGATGGTAAGAGACTGGGGTGGGATTGTTGCCGCGGCGTTTACGAGCGGGTCTTGGGAGGTGGGAAGGAGGGCCAGGCCTCTGCGTCGACATCCGGAAAAGGTCGATGTGAGGTGGGTAGGTGAGGGTGGGTGCAGACCAGGTCAGGGTCTTCTCCCGGCCTAGGAGGTGGAGCTCGTCACCAGGTTCCTGCCCACGCTCATGTCCTTCGTGGTGGACGACCACACCTTCAACGTGGATCAGAAGCTCCCGGCCGAGGAGAAAGCCCCAGTCACGTACCCAAACACGCTTCCGGAGACCTTCACCAAGTATGGGCTCCAGGGGCGTTGGGGGGTGCTCCGTCCCGCTCCCGTTCCCCGGGGCAGGCGGAGAGCGTGCGGCGCAGGGCTGACCCGTCCTTGCCGGCACAGGTTCCTGCAAGAGCAGCGCGTGGCCTGCGAGGTGGGGCTCTACTACGTCCTGCACATCACCAAGCAGAGGAACAAAAACGCGCTGCTGCGCCTGCTGCCGGGGCTCGGTGAGTGTGCGGGCAGATGCCGCCCGGCGCCGCACCCTGTCCCGCCTCAGCTCAGTCGCGGTCTCCTGGAGGCTCTGGTACAAGGGCGAGCGGGGCCCAGCTCGGTAGACGCACGCACCCTTTGCCATGGTCGGCATTTGTGGGGGTCCTTTTCACTGTGGTGCAAGAGCTGTCTGTGTGCTAGCCCACCTGGCGAGGGCAGTGGGGTCCCTCGAGCGCTGCGACCCCGGAGCGCGCCCCCCCCCCCCCCCCCCCCCCCCCCCCCCCCCCCCCCCCCCCCCCCCCCCCCGTCCTTGAGACACTCGAGGCTCCAGCTCCGGCTCCACGGGCTGGCTTGCTGGCAGGTTGCTTCTTGGTAGGAAGAAGAGGGCAGGGCCAGGGAGAGGGGAGTTCAGGAGCGCCTGGTCTCCCTCGCTGGCCCCCGCGCGTCTGGGGTGTTGGGGCTGCAGCACAGAGATGTCGCATGTCCGAGGCTAAGCGTTTCCAGGTCGCTGACAGGTCTGAGGACGGTGCATGCGTTCTGGGTCTCTATATCCAGCTTCCCCCTCGTGAACAGCACGAGGTGATTTTCTTACCGCTCCCGAGGCCAGAAGGATGACGTGAGTCTCCCAGGCTGCAGTCCAGCTGTGGGCAGGCTCCAGGGAGAATCCCGTCTCCTGTGTCCAGCTCGCAGGGCCCGCCCACAGCGGGGCTCCTGGCTGCAAGAGTTCACCTCCCAGCTGCTCTCACCGGCTCCGGCCTCCGGCCTCGTCTCACAGCATAGCGCCCTGGACGATGGCGGGCCTGTCCTGGGCTCCTTACCACGTGAGGTAGCACGAGCACCAGCGCTGGGATCAGAATGTGGACACGTCTCGGGGCCGTCCTCCTTCTGGCCACAGGGGCTGGAGCTTTTGAGTATGTTTCTGGAAACTTCCAAGAGTGTAGCTGCAAATAATGTGCACTTAGCTCATCTTTATTCGTTTCAGTCCTTTGGTCTCTCTCTCTAGCGGTGCTGGCCGGACGCGGGGGTGTCCTGGCCTTGTGTTCTGGAGGAGTGCCGGCCCTCATCAGTGAGCGCTGGAAAGGGTGCCAGTCTAAAACATCCCTTTCTGTCGTTTCTTTTTGCTTAGCTTTTTTTTTTTTTAAGACTGTGTCAGAGCGAGTGGGCAGGAGCAGGGGGAGGGGCGGCGGGGGAGAAGCAGGCGCCCCGCCGAGCAGGGGGCCCGAGGTGGGACTCGATCCCAGGACTCCAGGATCATGACTCGAGCTGAAGGCACACACTCGATGGACTGAGCCACCCAGGTGTCCCTGTTTTTTAGCTTTTTATGAGGATTTGGATGAAATCACAGAGAGCAGCGCATGGTGAAGCCCGGTGCCTGTCGGCGTCCTGCGTGGGGCCCACGGTGACGGTCCAGACTCACAGGGTAGCCGCCACGAGGGGCCTCGCAGGTGCCTCTACAAAAGACCGGGGCTGTCAGAAACCAGGATGTAGCCGTGGTCACACGTGCGGCCCGGTGCTGGCAGTGGCCACGGTTCCCTGATGAGCCTCCTCAGTGGGTAGTTGGCTCAGATCAGGATTCGAGCAAGCGTCTCACTTCAACTCTCGCATGTCCTTGTTGCCTCTCGGGTTTCGCACTGTCCGTAGTGTCTCTGGGATTTGTTGGGACTTTGTGGGCACTGTCCCCTGTTGTGACCGTGGACCTGCCTGTGGTCCTGTCCACTCAGAGGGGAGGAGCACAGCCCGGCTGCATCTTACCGTGCTCGGGCCCCCTCGCGCTTTGGGTGCCGCTGGCGCCGGGTCCGTTGGCACAGAGGGCCCTGGCGGCGTTTCTTGAGCAGCTGGTACGGCACTTGTGTCCGCGCATGCGTCACCGCATGGCCTGCTGCTCCTCCGGCTGGGGCTCTGACCCCGTTGGCTGGGCGCGTGGGCCTTCCTGCCGCTGCTTGTCAGTGAGGCTCCTGGCTAGTTACTTCCACCGTTTTCTTTTAAGTCTTGGAGTCTATGGCTTCAGATGATGAAGTCACTCTGTGTTGTCTTTCTTCCAGAACCGTGCCGATAGCTGTCTGGTCAGACTCACCGGCCGGCGCTGTGGCACGTGCCCGGGTGTAATCTCTGTTCAGCTTTTCTGTCCCGGAGTCCACTTAATCCACTTCATCCCTTGGCCCTGGGTCACGTCGCAGCCACTGCTGTGATGGTCTCTCGTGCCCTCCCCTGCCCAGTCCTCGTCCTGTAGCCTGCTTCACCGCCTGGGTCCGGCCCCTGGTCCCGGCTTGCAGGAAATCCGGCCTCAGAGCCCGGCCCCGCCCACCCCCGTCCTCAGGTGGCCTTGCTGCTTTGCGGCTTCCCCACCGTCCGCCACTCCAGGGCGAGGATGGCCCGGGGAGTGGGGCTGACCCCTGCTGTGTTTGCAGTGGAGACCTTTGGTGACCTGGCTTTTGGTGACATCTTCCTGCACCTGCTCATGGGGAACCTGGCGCTGCTGGCTGACGAGTTCGCCCTGGAGGACTTCTGCAGGAGTCTCTTTGATGGTTTCCTCCTCACAGCCTCTCCCAGGTGCCCGCCTTCCTCCCGTGTCTGCGCTGCTGGGGCCGGGGGCCGGGGGGGCGGGCTGGGGTGACTCTGAGTCACCGCAGCGTGGCCGTGGCCTCCTCCTCCAGGAAGGAGAGCGTGCAGCGGCACGTGCTGCGGCTCCTCCTCCACCTACACCACCGCGTGGCCCCGTCCAAGCTGGACACCCTGCGCAAGGCGCTCGAGCCCACCAGCCAGGTGAGCGCCCCCGCCCTCTCCTTGGTGCCTGCCCCTGCGTGAACGTGTCCCGCGTGGGCCGGCCCCACAGCCACACGCTTCCCCCCACAGAGCGGAGAGGCAGTGAAGGAACTTTACTCTCAGCTCGGGGAGAGACTGCAGCAGCTGGAGCACCGGAAGCACAGCCCAGCCCAGGCTGCAGAGACCCCGGCCCTCGAGCTGCCCCTCCCTGCTGTTTCCACTCCGGCTGGGCTCTGAGGCTTCATGGGGATGGCTCAGGACTGGGCAGGGCCAGCAGGAGCTCCCCTGGATTTGGAGTGTGAGCGACCCCGTCTCTCCTAAAGGCAGACCGGCTGCTCCTGGGGCTGGACCGGGCAGAGCTGAGCACCCCCCGCCCTTGGACGTCCCGTGGATCACCCTTCCACTGTGCCTCAGCCCCGCCCCCACCTGGATCCTGGGACCTGTGTTCCTGCCTCTTGAAGGCCCTTGTCTGCCTCTTATGGTTCGGCTCTGGGTCTCAGGTACCCAGCTGCCCCTCGAGCTCCCTCCCGGAGTGTGGAAAGCTTCCAGTTCATTCCTGCCTCGCGCTGTGGGTTTCCGCTTCTGTAGGGGAGACACATTGGCCGTAGTTGGGATTAGGAAAAAGCCGTATTTTCTCCGTGGGGAGAGGGCAGAGGGACCCAGGCCTGAGGGGAGGGGTGGGCCGAGCTCTGTGGGCCCAGATTAGCAAAATCATGGTGTTTGCTGGGTCCCATCATTTGCAGGTGGAACCTGGCTGCTTCTCGGAGCTCCTGAGTGTTTTACAGTGGCCGGTGTGGCTGGCCCGCGGCCTTACAGGCAGGGAATCGTGTCTCCCCTGGCCAGCAGCACCCCGGGGAGCACGTGTGACTGAGGAATGGCTGCCTCAGTTAACCCTTGGAGTGGTGTGCTCCTCCTTGCTCACCGCCCACCCTGCAGCCTCACTTATGTAAATAAAAGGGGTTTGGGTAAAGCCAGCGGGTGAGCTGCTCGAGGGCACGCCGGTACCTTCTTCAGGGCACGTCCGCCTCTGCAGGCTATGTCTGGGTGCTTGGCCCTGCCCCTGGAGGGGGGACCTTGGGGACGCGTCTGGGGGTGCAGGTGCTGGGGGTGGTCCCCTGCTAGTTGCTTCCCTTTTCCCTAGAAAGCAGAGAGCCAGGCAGGACCTCACCAACCCCCCCCCATGCTGGGGTCATGGGACATGGTCAGGCCCTGGGCAACGTCCTTCCCCGCCCTTCCGGTCCCAGGAAGCCTGAGAGTACCGCCTGCCCACATGGTGGGTTAGGTGCCCAAGGCCCCAAGCACCTGCCCCTGGGCAGAGGAGGGGCCGCGGTCCTGGGGAGCCAGGCCCCACAGCTGGAGAGGAGGATGTGGAGAAGCGGTGCTTCCTCCCTGCGGTGGCCCTGCCTGAGGGCACTGAACTGATGGGCAAATAGGAACTCCCGTGTTTCGGACAGAACGAGAACTCCCAAGCCCATGACCAATGTTTCCTGGGTGCAGGTTGTGCCTGCTGGTCACAGTAAAGTGGAGGAGAGCTGCAGAGGCAGCCTGCTGGGTCAGGGGGACCCACTGAGCTGGGGGGACCCCAGGCAGGACGGCCAAGGGGCACTGGGCCAGGCAAGCACGGCTACATTAGAGGTTGCTGAACTCCCTCTTCAGCGGGGCTGCAGACCAGCCTGGGCCAGCATGTGCTTCTGCTGCTCAGAATGGGAGGAGCAGTGGGTCACTCAGGAAGGCCCCGCTGTGCAGAGATGGGAGCAGGGACACGGCAACCCCCACCTGCCTAAATTGTTTCTAAATTTGCTCCCTGGCCAGGATGCTGAGCTGTGCATGAGGGTCTTCCCCCGGCTCTAAAATACCTGTCCTACTCTGCTAAACTGTCCTTGGGGTGGGAGGGCTGTAGGCCAGAGGACGCAAGAGGGAAAGGGAGGTGGAGGGAAGAGAGCCCCAGGCCCTGGAAGAGGAGGAGGAAGGGAAGAAAGGAGGGAATTGGCTAGGCTAGGCACCCACTGGGCACATGGTCCCCTCTGCTCTTGCCCAGCTCCCCACCCTGTGGGGGGAGTCAGGTGCAGATGTCCCTGGGGAGGTAGGGGTTCCATGGAGGACAGACTGACATGCGAGGGGCTGCGGGATCCCAGGGCGGGGGGGATGCCACCCCAGCCTTACCGGGTGACAAGAACAAGCCATGAGGGCTTCAGGACCGAGGAGGATAGGTGATCTGAGGGCCGAGGGCAGAGGGCCGGAGGACCTCGTCCAGCCAGCCAGCCGGACCTTCCCCTCTGGCGCCTCCGTCCTGCCAAGTCCCGCCTGCTTGCCACACCCCTGACTCACTTCCTTTGCCTAGAAGCGGAAACCTCCCCAGTGCTTCCTCCCCTCCTCACGCACCCCAGGGACCCACAGGTGTTGTGCCCCCTCCAGGCCTGAGCTGGCCTGGCCGGGCTCCTGACCCCACTGGGACCCTCCCCAGGAAGCTGGTGGTTTCTGTGTCCTGCCTGAGGTGCAGCCCCAGCACCTGCCCTGGGCAAGGGGCTGCCCTTGGTGGGCTGGGGGGCCAGCAGGAGCTTAAGCTGACACAGCTGCAGGTATGGGGCGGGTTGGGGACCAGGGACACCTGTCCTGCCCTTCTTTCTTCAGCTCTTGTCTCCTCCGTGGCTCTTTTCCTCCTCTGGCTCTTGTCTTTTTATCTTTCCACCCCACCCCACTAGTCTCGGGGGGGCTCCCCGCTGGCCATTCCATCAGTGTGTTCACTGGAGGGATGTTGGGAGGGTTCCCAGTTTGGGGGAGTGAGGCCTGGGCCCATTCTCTGCGGAATTCCGGGCCAGATCCCCGCCCCCGCTCAGGCGTTCTTAAGTGTGTGTGGGAGGTCTGGGGTGCTCCGGCCTCTGCTTCTCTTGGTTCCCGCTTGGGATTCGGAGGGCCCCCGGCGCCTGGCAGGCGGACCTGTGGGCGGGCAGCCGGGTCGGGCCTTGACCCTTCTTCACCCCTAATCGGCGCCTAGTTGGCAGCGACTTCTCCTCCGGGAAGCCGGGTGGATTCCCGATAAGCTGCGCCCTGCCCCCTCCGCCACTTCCTCAAGGCCCACGGCTGTTTATGGGAGGACCCGAGAGATTTGCATTGGGGCCCCGCGGAGAGCCGCTTCCTGGTCAGCCGGGCGAGACCCAGGCTCGGAGAGGCCGGCACCTACCCCCGCTCCCCCACCCCCCCCAACCTTCGCAGCGCTCTCTGGGGGCCTCCCAGAGGGGTGAGATCTTTCCTGGGAAGGGTCCCAGTTGGCTGGGCGGGAGTCTGGAGACCCTCCCCATCTTGCTGTTACAGGGAGGGCGACCTGCATGCCGAGCGCCGCCTCTGCGCCATGGACGGCGGCCAGCCCGGTCCGGAGCCCGCGGCCGCGGGCCCCAGCACTCCCGGCCCGAGCGTGATCGCGCCTGTGCGCGCCGTGGTCCGCCTGCGTCGCCGGGTGTGCCTGCTGCGCAAGCGGCGCCTCCTGCCGCCGGGCACGGGGCCGGCCTCCGGGGCTGGAGCGGCCAGACCGGGCTGCGGCGGCGGGGCGCCGCACGCTGACCTGGACCGGCCGCAGTTCTTCACCTTCGACGGCCCGGCGGAGCTGCCGACCCGGGCGCCGCGCAAGAGGCGGCGGCGCAGCCGTGTGGTGCTCTACCCGGAGCCCTTGCGCAAGTGCCGGCCCCACGCGGAGCGCCGGAGCCGCGCGCAGCGCTGCCTGGTGCTGCTGGTGGCCATCGTGGGCTTCCAAGTGCTCAACGCCATCGAGAACCTGGACGATAACGCGCAGCGCTACGACCTCGACGGGCTGGAGAAGGCGCTGCAGCGCGCCGTGTTCGGGCAGCCGGCCGCCGTGGGGCGCATCGTGGCGCTGCTGCGGGACTACCTGGCCACGCACGTGCACAGCCGCCCGCTGCTGCTGGCGCTGCACGGGCCCAGCGGCGTGGGCAAGAGCCACGTGGGCCGCCTGCTGGCGCGCCACTTCCGCGCGGTCCTTGAGGACGGCGCGCTGGTGCTGCAGTACCACGCGCGGCACCACTGCCCGGAGTCCCGAGCCCCGCAAGCCTGTCGCGAGGAGCTGGCCCGGCTGGTGGCCGACGTGGTGGCGCGGGCCGAGGTGGCGGAGAAGACCCCGCTCGTGGTGCTGGACGAGGCCGAGCTCCTGCCTCCGGCGCTGCTGGACGAGCTGCGGAGCCTCCTGCAGCCCCAGCGAGCCCACCACTTCCACAACGCCATTTACGTGCTCCTCAGCAGCGCGGGCGGCTCGGACATCACGCGCTTCGTGCTGCACAACGCGGCCCGCGCGCTGCCCCGGAGCCCCGACGGTGACCCGGACAGGGTGGCAGCGCTGCGCGCCGAGGAGGAGCTGCAAGCCGGCCTGCGGGCGCTCCTGGTCCGGGAGCACCCGCTGTGGCAGGCCGCGGCCATCGTGCCTTTCCTGCTGCTGGACAAGCGGGACGTGGTCAGCTGCTTCCGGGATGAGATGGCCGCGGAGGGCTTCTTCCCCGAGCAGGCCCGAGCCGAGCTCCTGGCAGCGCAGCTCAGCTACTACCGCGTGGCTGGCCGGGAGTTCTCAGTCACTGGCTGCAAGCAGGTGGTGGCCACCGTCAACCTCCTGTAGCGCAGGTGCCGCTGGCCGCAGTGGGACTTCTGGGTTGGGGGGGCAGGAGGAGGGAGGGGACCCTGTGGAGTTGCCGGAGGCCTCTAATAAATCTGTTTAGCCCCCCCGCTGCCCTCCCCCTCCCGTGGTTCACCCTGGGACAGAAGGAGGCTGGCGGGCCTGGGTCAGTCCTGTGCCCCCACTTCCAATAACCGTTCCCCCATCTGAGCCCCCAGGCTGCCACCTCCCGGTCCTTAATTCAGCCCACATTCCTGAGCATCTGCTGAAGGGCACGATGCCTCATTGCAGGCATCCCAGCAGGTAGACAGTCCCGTCTCCGTGGTGGCTTTGGAGACAGTGCGAGGCTCCCAGGGTCACGGAGTTGGTCCCCTGCAGCAGGATGTGACCCCAGCTCTGCGGGTCCCTGCATCAGCCAGCACACGCACTCACATCCACTCACTCCCGGCCCCGGCACGCCTGCGCACCCCGTGGGCCCGGATGCTTCTCCAGCCAGGAGGACTGTGGGGACTCCCTGGGTTTCACCCGGACTCCAGGGCCCGGGAGCTCCCGGGAAGGCAGGAGGAGTGGGAGTGTCTTCACCAGGAGCTGATCCAGTAGAATCCCCTGAGCGCTCTGGAAGGCGGGGAGAACCCTCTCAGGGTGACAGAGCACTGACTTCTGGACCCCCGTCCTGGTCACCAGCTTGCCTCGGGACGCTGAGCGGGGGCAGGCCTCAAGGTCGAGGTCCCGTAGACGCACCTGCACAGAATCTCTGGCTTTCCGTCCCCCGTTGCCTTTCAGGCGCTGTGGACGCCTTGTGCACGTGGCTCCCGGAGGGCGGTGGTCGCGTCCAAGCAGCGGCCAGTGGGTCTCACTGCCCTGCTTCCTGCAAGCCCTGCGGTAGCCACTGTCAGCTTGGGCCACGGTGGCAGGGGGCGTGAGTCCTGGCAGAGCACACGACCTGGGGGCGGGGGAGCGGGGACACAGACACGCACGACACTGACCACAACAAATGCCAACGGGGGCCCCAGGGAGCAGAGACGACGCTCTAGTTGGCCGTGTGCACCCATGCCGCTCCTCAGAGCGCAGCACCGCCCGGCGCCCTGCAGATGCCTGGCACCATCAAAGGCCGGCTCCCACCCCCGGAACAATCTGTTTTTGCTGGGGTGGTCGTCTGTGGCCCTGGGCCGAGGTCTGTCCACAGGAGAGGGAAGCCGGTGGTCTGGCCCGGCGGGCCCAGGGTCCCAGGTGGCAAGGGTGGAAGGTGCTGGCCGACCCAGAGAAGCTTCCAGAAGCTTCACGAACTTCTGGGGGCTGGGTGTGGGTGCAGGGGGAGGGGAGGTGCATGGGATATTGGGAAGCTCCCCCCCCCCCCGGGGGCAAGGAGGCATGACCAGCTCTGTCCACCCGACTGCACTTGCTGGGCAGATGGGGAAAGGGTCCAGTTGGGAGGCCCCAGGGCGGCGCCTGCACCTGGGTGTGGGAGGTAGCCCGGCCTTCTGACGGCTCACACTTCTCGCGTGACTTTGTCTTGTGCCTTCTGATGCTTTTTTATATCTTGCTTTATTTTTATGCTTTGGTAGCAGCCCCTCAGGGCCCCACCTGTCTCCCTCCCCGGGTGGTCGTTACAACCCAAACCCCTGGCCTGGGCACCGAAGCCACTTGCCGCCCTCTCCCACTCCGGGTGCTCTCTGTCCTTTTATCCAGCCCCGCATAGCAGGCGTTATATTTAATATATTTTTAGATTTTATTTTATTGACATATTTATAAACTAGTTCCCTCTTTTTCTGAGGCTCTGTAAATTCCATTCTGCTAGAAACTTCCCAGATTCTGTCTGTGCCGGTGGGACTGTCTCTGGGCCGTGCGTTGGTCTGTTTCCCCTGGGCCAGGACATCCTTTTTGAAGAGTTACTTGGCTCTTCTTGGGTTTTTCCCTTAGACTTGATTTTGTCAAATTCTTTTTTTTTTTTAAAGAAGTTTTCATAGCCAGCGTGGAGCCCAATCCCTGGCTTGAACTCGTGACCCTGAGATCAAGACCTGAGCTGAGATCAGGAGTCTGAGGCTTAAGTGTCTGAGCCACCCAGGCGCCCCTGGTTTTGTCGAATTCTTTAGAAAACCTTTTAGGATTTGAATTGGAGCTGCACTGATCGACAGCACGATGTGGGGCGCGTGAGTTCATCGCCCCGCCAGCGGTTGACCAGGCCTGATTCCTGTTTTTGAATCCAGCTGTGTACTGCTCTGCCGGGGGTCTCGCTCACGTTTGTGAGATTGATTCCTAAAAACCATGTTTGGTTGGTATTGTAAAGGGGTAACGTTGTCTACTAGAGCGCACATCTGGGAAAGTGGAGGAAGCGAAATACACTCCGTTTTCTCCCAAAGCAAGCACCCATCCAGGTCAGGAGCCGGCCAGGCTCCGGGAAGCCCTCCAGGCGGCGCCCCCCTCCCCTCGCCGGCGGCAGCGACCCCCGCCCCTCCCGAGCAGGCCCCGCCCCTCCCGAGCAGGCCCCGCCCTCCCGAGCAGGCCCCGCCCCTCCCGAGCACGGCCCCGCCCCCGAGCTCGGCCTCCGCCCTTCGCACCGGAACCACCAAACTTCACACTCTCACCCGGCTGCCGCGGTGTGTTTTTCACGCTGTAGTTTCCCGCTTGCTTAAAACAAACAAAACGGAAGAGGTTGATTGAAGTATCGTTTTTATACCACAGACTGACCCTTCTAAGTGGATGATCTAATGATTTTTAGTAAATTTGCAGAATCGTGCAGATATTGGCAAAGTTCAGGTTTAAGATCTTTCCATGACCCCGGAGAGATCCGTCCTGCTTGTTTTCAGTGAATACCTGTTTCCTGTTTCCACCCTTTTCTTTCTTGCTTGCTTTCTTGCTTGCTTTCTTGCTTTTCTTTCTTTCTTTTTTTTAACGATGATTTTATTTATTTAACAGAGAGACACAGTGAAGGAGGAGGGAACACAAGCAGGGGGAGTGGGAGAGGGAGAAGCAGGGAGGCTGATGCGGGACTCAATGCAGGACCCCGGGATCATGACCTGAGCCGAAGGCAGACGCTCGACCAACTGAGCCCCCCAGGCGCCCTCCACCCCTTCTTCAGACACCTCACTCTGTCTCCCCAGGCTTGCCTTTTCTAAAAGGCGTCTCCTATATGTGGACCCTTTAGCTTTTTATGTCAGACTTCTTCCCTCAGCACACGGCTTTGAGGTCCCCGGAGCGGCTGGGCCTCCCGGCTGTTTCCCCACTGCCGACCGCGGCCTGCCCTGCGCACCAGGCCCTCCCGCACGGTCGGGTCGTTCGCGCTTGTTGGCTATCGGGGATAAGTCGTGCAAGGAACATTTGCCCCAAATTTCTTTGTATGGACATATGTTTTCCTTTATCGGGAATAAATACCGAAGAGTAGAATTGCTGAGTCACATGAGGAACATTTTGTGTGGTTCTTTTTAAAGAAACTGCGGACCTGCCCTCCGGCCGCCGTGGGGGGGCTTCTCTCGCAGGCACTTGTTCCTGACAGTCTCTCCGGGCGGTGGTTTCGGTCTGGGTTTTCCTAATAACTAATGGTGTTGAGCGCGCTCTACCTGCTGCTCAGACACTCACATTATGTGGGTGCTTTCGCTGATTGTTGACTGTGAACGGTCTTTATATATCTAGGCCATATGTTTTTGATCAGATGTATGTTGCATATGTTTTCTTCCAGTCTATGGGTTGTTCTTACTTTTCATAATTAAAAATGCACTTTGAAGTGCCAAAGTGTTCGAGTTTTATGAAATCAAATGTACCCATTTTTTTCTTTCATGGATCACAACTTGGATGCCTCTAAGAACTCCTTGCTTACTCCCAGATGGTGAAGTCTTTTCCCTGTGCTTTATCCTAAATGGTTTTAAGGTTTTAGCTCATACATTTAGGTCTGTGAACCATTTTGAACTAACTTTTATGCTTGGTGTGAGATCACGGTCGAAATCAATCTTACTGTGTGAGGATGTCCCTTCACTTTATTGAAAAGTCTGTCCTTTTTCCCAAAATTGCCTGGATGCCTTTGGTAGTTAGGGCCCCACCGTCCGTGGGAGGGTCTCCACCCGGACAAGCCGGGGGAAGCGGAGGCCTGGGCTGGGCCTGAGCTGCCTGGAGGTGGAGTTTCAGCTGGACTCCTAAGTCTTTTCAACATTTTGAATCAGGCCCACCCAGGTCAGGTCAGCTCATTTCCTTTATGACTGAGCCCCCCCAGACGCCCCTCCACCCCTTCTTCAGAAAACTCACTCTGTCTCCCAAGGTTTGCCTTTTCTAAAAGGCGTTTCCTATATGTGGAGCCTTTAGCTTTTTATGTCTGACTTCTTTCCCTCAATTGGTTATGGACTTGAATCTCTTCCACAAAATGGCTTCACAGCAACACCCAGATTAGGTGTTTATTGGGTAACTACAGCCCAGTCACCGCGTACAACTGCATCATAACACGTTTGTCAAAAATTAACCGGGCGTGAAGGCGAGGGTTTATTTCTGGACTCGCAGTCACGTTCATTGCTCTGTGTGTCGGTGCTTATGCCAGAATCACACTCTTTTGATTTCTAGAGCTTTAGTCAGTTTGAGATTGGGAAGTGTGAGTCATTCAACTTCGCTCTTAGTTTTCAATATTGTTCTGGCTATTCTAGGCCCTTTGCCCTTCTTTTTTTTTTTTTTTTTTTTGAAGATTTTATTTATTTATTTGACAGAAGAGATCACAAGTAGGCAGAGCATCAGGCAGAAGGAGCGAGTGGAGGAAGCAGGCTCCCTACTGAGCAGAGAGCCCGATGCGGCCTCGATCCCAGGACCTTGAGATGATGACCTGAGCCGAAGGCAGAGGCTTTAACGCACTGAGCCACCCATGGGCCCCCCTTTGCCTTTCTATATAAACTTTTAAGATCAGACAATTTCTTTCTTCTTCTCCTTCTCCTCCTTCTCCTCCCCCTCCTCCTCCTCCTCCTCCTCCTTCTTCTATTTTATTTATTTATTTGACAGAGAGAAACACAACAAGAGAGGGAACACAAGCGGGGGAGTGAGAGAGGGAGAACCAGGCTTCCCGGTGAGCAAGGAGTCCGATGAGGGGCTCGATCCCGGGACTCTGATTTCATGACCCGAGCCAAAGGCAGACGCTTAACAACTGAGCCACCCAGGTGCCCCTAGATAGCTAATTTCTAAGAAGAAAACAACAACAAAACCAAAAACAACCCAAACAAAACTCAATTTCTACGTTTTGATAAAAATTGCATTGACTAGGGGTGCCCGGGGAGCTCAGTCATTTAGCCTCTGCCTTCAGCTCAGGTCAGGATCCCCGGGGTCCTGGGATCAAGGCCGGCATCGGGCTCCCTGCTTCATGGAGATCCTGCTTCTCCCTCTCTCTCTGCCTACCGCTCTGCCTATTTGTGCGCTCTCTCTCTCTCTCTCTCTCTCTCTGTTAAATAGATAATAAATTTATTTTTAGAAATGGCTTTGCCTCTAGAGATCAGTTTGGGGAGAGCCACCATCTTAATAATATTGAGCTCTCCAGTCCCTGGACTTGGTGCCCAGGCTCCCAAGGCTTCATTCAGTTCCCTTTGAGATGAGGCAAGGGGCTCAGGGTGTGCACACCTTGCTCTTCTTGTCATTAGCATATTCCTGAGAACTTTGTTCTTTTGATGTCTTTGCAAATGGAATGGTGTTACTCTTACCTTCAAGCTCTTCACTGACGGCACATGAAAGTAAAACCAGGGCGCGGGGGGGGGGGGGGGGGGGGCTCAGTGGGCGAAGCCTCTTCCTGTGGCCCAGGTCATGATCTCAGGGTCCTGGGATCGAGGCCGGCATCGGCCGGGAGCCTGCTTCCTCCTCTCTCTCTGCCTGCCTCTCTGTCTACTTGTGATCTCTTTCTGTCAAATAAGTAAATAAAATCTTTAAAAAGAAGAAAAAAAAAGTGAAACAGAATTTTGTATTTGACCTTGGAGCCTGCGACCCTGTGGAACTTGTTTATGGTCCGTTTTTGTTTTGTTTTCTCAGTACCGGTTTCTCAGGGCGCTCAGCGTGGGGGATCATGTTTCTGCAAATAAAGGCAGTTTTCCTTCTTCCTTCCCAATCTCTGTGCCTTCTATTTCTGTTTCTTGCCTCATTGTACTGGATGGAACTTCCTAGGACAATGTTGACCAGAAGTGGTATTCCTGTTCTTAGGGGCAAAGCATCAAGTCTTTTACCATTAAGTAGGAAGTTAGCTGGAGGGCTTTCTGTGGTACTCCTTGTCAGCGTGAGAAAGTTTCCTTCCATTCTGTGAGTGTTCAGAGTTTTATGAATGAGTGTTGGATCTTGACAGATATGTTCACCTATTGAGGGGATCATGGATTCATGTTCTTTAATTTTCTTTCTCTCTCTCTCTCTCTCTCTCTCTCTTTCTTTCCTTCTTTCTTTTGAGTGAGAATGTGTGTGTACATATGGGGCTCACTCTCACGACCCTGAGATCATGACCTGAGCCAAGATCAAGAGTCGTACCCTTAAGCAATAGTGCCCTATTTTATTGACCTTCAGATGTTAAACCAACCTTGAATTCCAGGGACAAACCCCCTTTGGTCATGGCGTGTGATCCTTTTTATACGTTGCTTGATTTAGTCTGCTGATATTTTGTCAAGGACGTTCGCATCTATATACGAAGGATATTGGTCTGAAGTCTTGTTTTCTTGTGATGTCTTTGTCTGGCTTATAATTGTGCCAGTTTTCTGTTAATGCCATAATAAGTTGCCATAAACATAGTGACTCGAAACAACAGACACTTACTATCTTACAGTTCTTAAGTCAGAAATCCAAATTGGATCAAAGTAAGCTAAAATGAAGGTATCAGCAGGGCTGCATTTCTTTCTGGAGGCTTTGGGAAAAGTTGATTTGCTTGTTTTTTTCCTGTTTCTAGAGGCTGCATTCCTTGGCTCCTCGTCCCCTTTTCCATTCCCTAAGTCAGTAACATTGCATCTCTCTGACCTTTCACATCTCTTTCTCAACACAGCCAAGAGTATTTCTTTGCTTTTAAGGACTCATTTGGCTAAATTGGTCCCATCTGGATAATCCAGGATACTCTCTCCATCTCAAGATCTGTATTCTTTTTTTTTTTTTTTAAGATTTTATTTATTTATTTGACAGAGAGAAACACAGCGAGAGAGGGAACACAAGCAGGGGGAGTGAGAGAGGGAGAAGCAGGCCTCCCGCCGAGCAGGGAGCCTGATGTGGGACTCGATCCCCGGTCTCCAGGATCACGACCTGAGCCGAAGGCAGTCGCTTAACCAACTGAGCCACCCAGTCGCCCCTCAAGATCTGTATTCTTAATTAAATCTCAAACTCTGCAAGTCAGTTTTCATAATTTATGGCTTTCTAGGAATTTCTGGGCATTTATCCAGTTCACATAAGTTGTTCAATTTTATTGGCATAAAGTTTTTCTGGCATACCCTATAGTCTTTGTGAAAAAGATTGTTTCAATTTGTGTTTATGTTTCATCTAGTATATCCTTCTATATGTACTCTCAGATTCTAGCCTTTCATTTTAGGTCTATTTGTAAGTTGATGTACATCCAAATTCTTCCATTTCTGCAAATGCTGTTGTAAGTTTGGTTCATGTAACTTGACTACACTGAAGCTGTAGTTTACCTTGGGACGTGTTGACATCTTGACAATGTTAAGTCTTCCAATCCATGAACATGGGATTTCTTTCCATTTATTTATGTCTTCTTAATTTCTTTCAGCAGATTTTTTTTTTTTTGTACATAGAAAATAAATTCAGTGAGTTTTGATGGGTATGGAATTCTTGGTTGACAGTTCTTTCCTCTGGATGCTTTAACAATGTCATCTCACTATCCACGTCTCCATTGTGTCGGACAAGAAGGCAGTTGCTACTTCACTGTGTGTCCTAGCGCAGAAGCCCTTCTCCTCTTGCTGCCTTCAGGTTTTCTCTTTGTCTTTGACTCTCACCATCTTCTCTCTGAGACCTAGGTGTGGATCTCACTGAGCTTCTTTGATATGTGGATGAATATTTTGCATCTAGTTTGGGAATTTGGGGTCATTATTTCTTCAGATATTTTCTTTTCTGCTTCTTTTTCTTTTGCCTCTCCTTCTGGGTCTCCCATCATGTGCTTTTTAAAATATTCCTGATAATGTCTCATGAGTCTTAGAGAAGGCTCTGTTTATTTTACTTCATTCCTTTTTAGTTTCTTCAGAATGGATAATTTCTATTGCCCTGTCTTCAAAGTCAGTGATTATTTCTTATGACTTTTCAAGTCTGATATTGAGCCCCTTGAGTGGATTAAAAAATAGACTTTTATTTATTTATTTATTTATTTAAAGATTTTATTTATTTATTTGACAGACAGAGAGAGAGATCACAAGTAGACAGAGAGGCAGGCAGAGAGAGAGGAGGAAGCAGGCTCCCTGCTGAGCAGAGAGCCCGATGCGGGCCTCGATCCCAGGACCCTGAGATCATGACCTGAACCGAAGGCAGAGGCTTTAACCCACTGAGCCACCCAGGCACCCCAAAAAATAGACTTTTTTTAAAAAAGATATCTACTACGTTGTTTCTTTTTCCCCCTTTTTTCTTTTTGTAAAAGATCTTATTTATTTATTTTTTTGACAGAGAGACATAGCAAGAGAGGGAACACAACAGTGGGAGTGGGATAGGGAGAAGTGGGGCTCAACCCCAGGTCCCTAGGATCATGAACCAAGCCGAAGGTAGATGTCTGCTTAGCTGAATGAGCCACCCAGGTGCCCCCCAAATAGACTATTTTTTTTTAAAGATTTTATTTATTTGACAGAGGGATACACAGCCAGAGAGGGAACACAGCAGGGGGAGTGAGAGAGGGAGAAGCAGGCTTCCCGCCGAGCAGGGAGCCGGATGTGGGACTCGATCCCGGGTCTCCGGGATCATGACCTGAGCCGAAGGCAGTCGCTCAACCAACTGAGCCACCCAGGCGCCTCTTCAGTCTATTTTTTTTTTTAAGATTTTATTTATTTATTTGACAGAGGGAAACACAGCCAGAGAGGGAACACAAGCAGGGGGAGTGAGAGAGGGAGAAGCAGGCTTCCCTCCGAGCAGGGAGCTTGATGCAGGGCTGGATCCCAGGTCTCTGGGATCATGACCTGAGCCAAAGGCAGATGTGTAATGATGGAGCCCCCCAGGCGCCCCTGATTTTAGAACGTTTCTATCTCAAAAAGAAACCCTGTGCCCTTCGTACTCACTCCCCGTCCCTTCAGCTCACCCTCCACCCACCCCAGGCAGTTGGTTTAACTGGAATCCTGCAGTATTGGTTCTTTTGTGTCTGGCTTCTTTTACTTAGCATAATGTTTCCAAGGTCTGTTTTTGAGCACATGTCAGTGCTTCATTCTTTTTTTTATGGCTGGGTAATATCTCATTGCGTGAATATCCTATATTGTGTTTATATCTTCATTAGCTGAGGGACATTTGTTTTGTTTTTCTACTTTTTGGTTATGTTTAATAAAGATTTATTGATGCATTTTAGAGAGAGAGAGAGAGAGAGAGAGAGAGAGAGAGAGAGAGAGCACATGAATGCAGGGGAAAGGAAGAGGGAGAGACTCTTCAAGCAGACTCCCCCCTAAGCACTGAGCATGGAATCCAACTCGGGACTTGATCCCATGACTTATGAGATCATGACCTATGAGATCATGAACTGAAACCAAGAGCTGGATGCATGACTGACTGAGTCACCCTGGTGCCCTTCTACTTTTTGGCTATTACAAATAATGCTGTTATGACCTGTTGTCTAGAGTCCTGTGTGGTCATATGTTTTAATTTGTCCTGGGTATACACTGAGGCTTGGAGACAAGTGATGCCTCCTGGGCCTTATGGAAACACCAGTTTTAACATTTTAAGTCACTGCCAAACTATTTTCCAAAGCAGTCCCGTGTCTTCAAAATAACTTCTCTTTATTGATATTCCCTATTTGATGAGTCATTTCCAACATACTTTCCTTTAACTCTTTTTACATAGTTTCCTTTGTGTCTTTGGAACTTATGAGGGCCGCTTTGAAGCCCGTCTGCTAAGTCCAACCCCTGGACCCCTCAGAGATGCTCTTCCTGACTGTTTTCACCTTGTATGTGAATTACACTTTCCTGTTTGTTTGCATGTCTCCTAATTTTAAAACTGAACATTTTAGGGTCACCTGGGGGGCTCCGTTGGTTAAGAGTCTGCCCTTGGCTCAAGTCATGATCCCAGGGTCCGGGGATCAAGTCCCACATCAGGATCCCTGCTCAGTGGGGAGTCTGCTCCTCCCTCTGCCTCTGCCCTGGGAAAACCACTGGTGCCCCACATGCTCACCAACTTTTGATGTCCTCGGTGGTTCTCACTGTGATTTTAACTCGCAGCTCCGGGTTGATTCCTGAAGTGCCGATTTGCTTCTCTTGCACATTTTGAAGTGGGTTGTCTTTTCTGTACTGATTTGTAGAGGTGCTTTATAAATTCTGGATATGAACCTGTTGTTGATGCTGTGGGTGACAGATGTCTTTTCCTACTCGGTGGCTTGCTTTTCCTCTCTCCTAGTAGCGTCCTGATGAAAGATGTCATGTGCGTATTTCTCTTCCCCTTTATGTTTCTTGCTTTTCTTGTGCTGTCTTACCTCCAACGGCATGGGCGCTGATGTGGCTGGAGCCACTCAGGAAGTGAGCCTGGAGGAGAGGATTCAGTACACACACACACACACACATGCACACGCGCGTGTGCACACCTGCCAGAGTTCCGAGTGGGATGGCAGTGAGTCTGTAGGTGGATTTGGGCTATATTGAGTTTTGCAGACTGTACACACGACATAGTTCTTGTTTGATTTACATGGTTGCGAATTTCTCCTAGCGACGTTCTGTAGTGTTCAGCAGGGAGAGCTCACACATCCCTCATTAAGTTTATGCTAAATTATTTTATGTTTTGTGATGTTATGGTAATGGTGTTGTTATTTATTTATTTGTAATCATATTTTTAAAGTTCTGTTTTCTACATGTTAGTAGATAGGATGCAGAAATAGACTTGATTTTTGTCTCCTGAATGCATCGCACGACTGGCCGCTCACACATCTGTCTCTGCAAAGCGACAGGGAGGAAGTTTCCTCTTCTCATCGCTGACAGAGGAGAAGCCTGGGTCTCAGAGGCACAGCCTTCGGTGCCGTGAGACTGGAGCGCTCTCCCAGGGAAGGCTGGCTCTGTGGCATGCTGCACTTGGAGTTTCTGTTCTTAGGGCTCAGTGTCCAGGAGGCGGGGCTGAGCCATGACCTACACTGGCCACGCTGGGCCCATGGTGGACATGTGAGGGTGCCCCGTGCCTGCACTCCCCAGAGTTTTCCAAGATTCCTTGTGATGCCAGCATCTTCACTGAGAAGGATAATTCTGTCGAATGAAACATGACCACTGAGAACGAGCCTGTTTCACATGGTGCCAGCCACACCTCTCTAGTGAAAAAAAATAGAAAAAAAAACTGACAGTCCCTAGAAGTTACCGAGACATGCTAGATTTCAAAAGCTTTATTTTTTTAAATATTTTATTTGTTTATTTATTTGACACAGAGAGAGATCACAGGTAGGCAGAGAGGCAGGCAGAGAGAGAGGAGGAAGCAGGGTCCCTGCTGAACAGAGAGCCCCATGCGGGCCTCGATCCCAGGACCTTGAGATCATGACCTGAGCCGAAGGCAGAGGCTTAACCCTCTGAGTCCCCCAGGCGCCCAATTTCAAAAGCTTTATGCCAACTGTCAGAAGCAACACCAAGGATCCCACATGAATCCTTTTGTATATAATTCTAGAACAGGGTTAGCCGATCCATGTAAGACATCAGATCGGCAGTGATCTGGGCTGGAGTTGGGGAGGAACCGACTCTGCGTGCGGAGGCCGCAGAGGAACCTTGTGGGGGTGATGCAAATATTCTGTGGTATCAGTCACACTGACGGACGGGCGGACGCGGTATCAGTCACACGGACGGACGCCGTATCAGTCACACGGACAGACGGTCGGATGTGGGGTATCAGTCACACAGTCGGTTGGATGGACACGGTATTAGCCACACGGCCAGACGGTCGCGGTATTAGCCACACGGAAGGACGGATGGTCGCGGTATTAGTCACATGGATGGATGGACGCGTTATTAGTCACAGGATGGACAGACGTGGTAGGAAGGACAGACGCGGCGACCAGCACTCAGAGCACTGCAAATGGCTGCACTTTATTGTGTGTAAATTACGCCACAATTTAGGAATGATGAAAAACCCAATGATTCTCTTTCAGTTTTGAATAAAATGAAATGAAGCCACCCACAGAAAGACATACAGGAAGCCTTGAGAAGAAGTACTTTATTAACAATATAACCTTGAGAATTGAGAGTGCTGGGTTACTTATTACTTTCCTCCCCGATAAGGGAGAGGGAGGTTGAGCCAAGAAAACCCGGAACGGGGCCCTGCGGGGCAAAGAGCCAGTTACACCTGCGTACTGTCTGTCCTCTCTCGGCGTGGGCAGTGGACGCTTCCTGAGCTCCTTCCCAACCCTCCGAAAGGAGTTTGATCTGCTGGCAACCCAAGCAGGGGCTTTACTGTGGAAAATAGGACCAGAGGGCACCACTGGCCTACCGTCACTCGACTCATGGACTCATCGGTACCCATGCCCCGCGTGCCAGCATCCCGTCTCTCCCGTCCCCTTAGGGCCCGTGCAGTAGGTGGGCTCAGGCTGGGAGCGGGAGGCCCCGTGCAGCCGGACGCTGGTTCTCTCGCGTGCTCAGGAGAGCCCATTTTCTTTCTGTTCAGTCCATCCTTGACCATTTTACTCCCTAGAAGGTTCGTCAGCACAGACTTCCCGACCTGCTGTGTTGGGTGTGTTTGCAGCGGGAAAGACACAGCATGAAGCCAGACACTTCTGCCCGATGATTTCCAAAACATTGGGGTTTGGGGCAAATGGTCAGGAAAGGATTCCTGAGACGTCTTTGGTGCTGAAAGGTGTTTTGATTGCTTCTTTGTTTTGTTTTTGTTTTTTAAGACTTTGCTCATTTGTCAGAGAGTGAGAGCGAGAGAGTAAGTGAGCTCAGCAGGGGGAGCGGCAGGCAGAGGGAGAAGCAGGCTCCTCGCTGAGCAGGGAGCCCGATGTGGGACTCGACCCCAGGACTCTGGGATCATGACCAGAGTGGAAGGCAGACGCTGAGCCGACTGAGCCCCCCGGGCTTCCAGAGAAAGGTGGTTTAATGAAAACATGGGGACAGAACTGTAGGCCCAAAGAGTTGAAGCAGAGTTATGAGGAGTGGCTCATTATGTGCTCTCAAGCTGGGAGGGGCTGCGGCAGCACAAGCCTCCCGGGTATTCTGGAAGCGAGGTATCCGGGACCCTGAGGGGGCTGGCTGTTGTGGGGAGAAGGTCCTTTATTACTGTCTGTAAACCCTTAGAGATAAAGAAGTTTCCAAAGGAATTTCTATATGTTTAAAGGAGATTCACAGGATCCTGTGGTGGGGGGGAGGGGGGATCTAAGATTGCTTTTTGCCCTTAGCAAAGTGTCCACATCGAGGCAGCTGAACTCCCAGGGGACAGCCACTGTGCCTGTCTCAAGGACCTGTAATGAGCTGTAAGTAGTAAGTGATGTAGGAAACAAAGGCAGAAGAAAAAAATCACTAAATTTCCTTACTGCTCATTGACAAGTCCTGGAGACAGGCAGAGTGGCTGCCCCTGGGAGCTCAGCTGCCTCGATGTGGACACTTTGCTAAGGGCAAAAAACAATCCTGGCCTGACCCCGTCTCCCCAGGATCCTGTAAGTCCACTTCAAAGTATAAAAATTCATTTGGAAACTTCCTTTATCTCTAAACCCCCCAAGAGACACATTGGCGGTCACCCCCAAGCACAGGGCCCACCGACACACATCTGAGGGGTCCCCTGACTCAGGGTTTATTAGACGGTAATAAACGACCTTTTCCCAACAGCAGCTAGCCCCCTCAAGGTCCTGGAAACCTTGCTTTCAAAATTCCTCAGAGACACTCTACCCCTAGTCCCCTCCCAACCTGAAAGTACGCAAGGAGCCGCTCTTCCTGAGCCAGCGCAGCGCTCTCTGCCCACGCCCCTCCCCCCAGGCTTCAATAAAACAACCTTTTTTTGCACCAAAGACATCTCAAGAATTCTTTCTTGGCCGTCAGCTTCGAACCCTAACTTCTTCCCTACATCAGTAAGGCAGTATAATTTTTCTTTTGCCTTTGTTTCCCATCACCTGACAACATGGCCTGGATGATGTCGATGCACCAAGGCAGGCACTGGCTGCTACCCACCTACCAACCTCCAAATTACCATCCTCCCTTATGACCCCATTAAACCAGGGCGCAGCATTAACTAGAGACTACATTTCCCAGGCTCCCTCGCAGCGAGGTTAGTCACGTGACTACGCCCTAGCCAATGGGATGTGAGCAGATGTGGCAGGAGCCTCTCCTAGGAAATGAGCGTGGAGGAGAGGATCCGAGCTCTGGTTCTTCGCGTCTGTTGGCGGCGATGCGGACTTGATGGGCGGCCGTCCGAGCCTTGTACCCCTCAGAGCCCGGGGCGTTGGAGGAGCCTGGTCCCTAACGCCGCACCCCAGCCCCGGACCACCCGGTCTTTCTCCCTTGAGAAATACATTCTGTCTAGTGAACACCACTGCTGATTTGAATTTTGTCCGATCTTGCTGGAAGGTTTATGGGGGCGTCTCGGGCTTGTTTCCCTAGGGGCCTCTCGTTCCCAAGGTGCTCGTGGGGAGGCCCACAGACCTGTAGAGCAGGGTTTTATCCACTGGGGGCACAGACCCCAGCCCTGAGCAGGCAGGCGCTGGAACAGACACCACGCCCACCGGAATGGGGTGCGGAGACAGCAGGGCCGTCAACTGCAGTGCCAGGCTCTGCCCCACCCCAGCCCCCTCTGCCGCGGCTCCAGGCTCTGGGAGGTGATCTGGGAGCGCCCCACCTGCCCACCCCCCATGGCCGGTCCGTATGGTTCTGAGAGGTGGTCTGGGTCGTGAAGTGTGACAGGTGCCAGGGCGCCACGTCCACAGGGCTGCGACAGACCCCGGGTCCTGCTGTTCGTCCGTTCACCGCGGCCCCAGGGCCCTGCGATGCCCCCTCTTCCCTGCGGGGCCCCACGGGAGACCAGCACACCGTGGCCGGTCACTTGCTGCAGACCGTGACGGACTCACTTCCTCCGGGCCGCCTCCCGGGGAGGAGCGCAGGCCAGGAACCACCGTGGGTCCACGCACCTGCCCCTTCCGTAGACCCGGGGTGGGCTCCGGGGTGTCCGCGGCGAAGGGCCGGCGGGGCTCGTGCCTGCCGGGAACCCTGGGACCTCCGGGTTGTGGCGCAGTGCGCACCGCGGCCGCAGGGCGGCAGCACAGCCCGTACCGCGCGCTCCTGGGCCGGCGCCCCCGCTGGGGCTGAGCCCGCCCCCGGGCAGCTAGCGCGGGACGCCCCTCGCGACAGCCCCCACCCGCTGCGGACGCTGCGTGCAGACTCCACTCGTGCGCTCTCTCCTGAGCCGGGGGGCCGAGGTCGGGAAGGGGCAGAGGCGTACCGGGCGCCAAGAGCCTCGCCCGCGGGGTGGGGGGAGCCCTACCCCACCCCTCGTAGCCCCTCGGACGCCGAGGCGGGGGGCGCGGTGGTCAGGGTCTCCGTCTCCCGCCTGGCCCCTTCCCCAGTCCCACTGAGGCCCGGGACCCTCAGGCGCCGCTTCCGAGGGGCTCCCCCGCCCCAAGCCCTCTCAGGTCCAACCCTCCAGGCCTGGGGCGGGCGGGAGCCTGACCACCCGTCTGGGTTGAGACCCCCTCCAGCCGAGGGCTCACTGCGGGGCCCCTGCGAACGAGCTGCCCATCCCAGGCCGTGACCCCGGGGCAGAGATGACAGCTGCTCTCTACCCTGGACACCCCGCGCCTGGCAAGTGGGTGCGCAGGCCGGCCTTTGAGTCTAGGGCAGCGGGGGCAGCCCCCCTGCGCCCACCCAACCCCGGCCTTTGTGAGTGCCCGCCGCCCATCCCGAGCCAGGGCCCCCACTGCCCAGCCCAGCCCCTCCCAATGCATAAGCCCCAATAAGCCCCAACCTCCGCCCGCCGGTTTCCCCCCAATCCGGTTTCCCCCCAATCCGTTCCCCAGCCGCGCCCTCGGGCGGGACTCCCCCAGCCGCGCCTCTCTCCTGCGCCTCTGCTGCCCCCCCCACCTCCCGGGGCCCCCCAGCCTCCCCCTGCCCGCCGGTCCCCCACCTCCCTCCGCCCTCATTAGCATAGCAGCTGCTCGCCGAGCGGGGACCCTGGCGGAGGAAAGGGCAGAGGCCTCGAGAATGAATGGGGGCCACGGCTTTGGAGGGGGCAAGAGAAGAAAGACAGACAGACGCGGAGGGACAGCCCGACGTACAGCCAAGCAGAAGAATGCGGCAGACAGAGGGAGGCGAGTGCTGGAGGGGGAGCAGGAGCCTGGCTACAGAGGGGGAGTGTGCCTTGGGAGGTGGGGGAGGGTGGCCTCCAGAGACCCTAGGCCTCAGGAGGAGGCTGCCCTGGAGGCCTCGGGGAGGAGCTGTCTGGGAGGTTCCCAGACCTCCCATGGCCCCCTCTTGCCCAGGCCCCCACAGACCTGGGGCTGGGGCTTTGTTCCCCAGCTGCCCCTTGTGTCTGGCACCCTCTCCCTCCCCTCCCAGGGGGACCAAGGCCTCTTTGAGCTGCCAGGCTGCCTATATGGGCCCTGCGGCAAGACCCTTGTGGGGGACAGAGCCAGAGGGCAGCCCCTTCCCTGGCCTTCTCCCACCCCCCTCCGTGGTCCTGGGCTCTTGGTCTGGCCTCCAAATCCTGCCCTCCCTCTCTGGCAGGCTGTGTGCTGGCTCCCACGCCTGTTGACTTTACACATCACTCTTTCTGGCTGACCATCTTCCTGCATTTCCTGGCCTCTCGGGCACCCATTCCAACAGCAAACACTTCCTGTGTTGTGCTGGGGTCACCATTCCAACAGCAAACACTTCCTGTGTCGGGCTGGGGTCAGCTCAGCCAGACGGACGGTTGGACAGGAGCCGCCATCACTCCTGGCTGGGGGTGGGGTGGGGGAGGCCCTACCCTTGTCTATTTGGTCGTCTCCCCTTCTCTCCGGCAGGCACCCCAGGCCTTCCCAGCCCCCAGCCCCTGCCGGCCGCACTCCTCCGCCCTGGGTGTCCTCAGTGCTCCTGTTTGGGACCCCCTCTTGGCCTCCACAGCGGACCTGCGGATCCTGGGAGCCGGACAGAGACGTCCGCTCTGACTTCTTTCTTGCACTGGCCACAAAGAGGCTGCCCCCGAAGACCCAGCTGGGGAGGGACTCCCAGGTGACACCGCTGGCCCGCTGGCCCCAGTTCCTGATCACAGAGGTTGGGACAGAAAAGCTGCCCTGTCTGGTTTGCTCTGACCCCAGACGGCGGAAGGAGAGCTGTGGCTGTAGTGTGCGTCTGGGCCCTAGGGCTCTTCCCAGTGGCAGGGCCACGGAATGCCCACGAATACGTGTCTTGGGGCACCCCCAGAGTCCCTCACCGGCCAGACCCCAGCAGGCCTCCTCCGCAGCTGTGGGGCTGAGCAGGGCCGGGCCCCCTCTCTGTCGGTGCAGGGGAGAAGACCATGCCTCTGTGAGCTGCACAAAGCACTTCTCAGTCCAATGTGTCTCTCAGAGGGAGGACTTAAGGGAGCCACAGACAGCCACCCAGGGTGGCAGCCGCGTGCCTGGGAGGTGTCCCCGGGTTCCTGCTCAGCCAGCAGGGCCAGCCGGGGCTGGCAGCCAGACCCCTGCCCCGCAGCCTTACCTGCTGGTTCTGAGCCAGCTTCCTCCCTCTCCGGTGGGCAGCAGCCCCTGTCAGGGGACCCGAGTTCCGGTCCTGCGTGCGCATGGGCCACCCAGAGAGGGCCCAGGCCTGACCTCACTCTCCAGATAGCCCCCAAGAGCACACACTCTCATAGCAACTCTGCTCTCGAGGCCTACCGCCCTCGGGCCCTTCTGCGCGTCAAATATCCCACTCACCTCTGTGGGCATCTGAGGCTAGAGCTGCCCCACCCAATCCCCAGGCCAGTGAGGGCACAGTAATGCCATCGCACCTACAGGGGAGCGGGCGGAACAGAGCCGGTGTGCACAGCAGAGACAGGGCACAGCCCCCCCCCCCCAGCTTCCAGCATGGAAAGGATGAGGACCGGCTCACAGGAAGCTGACACCCTGGGCGGCTGCGGAGGGCTCCGAAGTCCAAGAAAAAGCTGTTCCCTTCACCGGCTCCCCATTCTCTGGACCCACTGCTGTCCTCCCCTGCACCCCCTTCCCGAGGGCATCTCAGGTCTGCGTCAGGAGGCTCTGCGCCCCCCCTCCCACACATGGGGGCTCAGGCTGACGCTTTCCTCTACCCTGGGGCCGTCCCCAGCTCCCACAGGCCACGGACAGAGAGAAGAAACAGGACTCTCAGTTGTCAGGAGGGAAGAGCTAGGACGTCTCCCAGATTTAAAAAAATACCCCTTCGGGGCGCCTGGGGGGCTCAGTTGGTTGAGCGACTGCCTTCGGCTCGGGTCTTGATCCCGGAGACCTGGAATCGAGTCCCACATCGGGCTGCCTGCTCGGCGGGAAGCCTGCTTCTCCCTCTCTCACTCCCCCTGCTTGTGTTCCCTCTCTGGCTGTGTTTCTTTCTGTCAAATAAATAAAATCTTAAAAAAAAAAATACCCCTTCTGTACAGCAAGTGGTTCGGCATCAACCCCACGGCCAAGGAAGGCGGTGGGGGGCAGAAGAGGGGCCTGCTTCCTCGGAGGACCGGTGGCATCTCCGGCCGGCTGGGGGATGGGAAGGGCTCCAAGAACTTTCCACACGGAGGCCCCAGCCGCTTTGCCAGGGATGGGCTGGTTCTGGGCGCTCTCAGGGTGGCCTCCCCCCGCCCCCGCTGGAAGAGGGTCCTGCCCCTGGCACCTCCCGAGGCTGGCGGGGCCAGCTGGGCTGTCCCTGACCAGAGCCCAGAGCCAGCTCGCCAGGCTCTGTCTTTAGGTGAAAACAAGCCAAGTGTTGAGGAGACGGGCACCCACAAACAGCGTGTTGCAGCCTGACCCTCCACCTGGGTGCCAAGACCAAGAAGAACCAACAAACTTTTTTTTAATTAAAAAAAAAAAATCAATGAAAAATTTATTCGTAAATTTTTCATGCTGGGCTACAAGTCTCTATCGTACACCGAGGAATGTGCTGCAGACTTTATCCAGTCAGAAGTGGTCACACCAGGACCCACACAGAGCTTCCACATGAGCCTAGAAAGTCTTAACATTAATTAACATAATTAAAAAGGTATTTGCATCTAGAAAAAAATATACAGAAAAACTCCTTTTGGAGTAATCTGTGCCTCAGTTTCAATGTCTGCTTGTTTCACTGACATTATCAATATATTCTTCTCACACAAGGTTTTATAAAAAGCCACAGATGACTGCCCGGGTCTGACCAGCCGCGCACAAAGGGCCTCCACCCACCTGTGTCCTCAAGTGCTCCCCATTTTTGCACGAAGGGTCAGCAGCACTTCTACCCAGGGGAAGCCTCATTTAAATTTGAATAATTCAGCCTCCCTTTTATTTCTCAGGATCAAAACAACAAGGGGTGTGGGGTTGCATAGAGAATTGGAACCTCGGAGACCAGGAAGGGCGCCTTTCGGGACAGAAAGTGACGCAGAAGCCCCGCCTCCGGCCCAGGTCCCCGCGCGGCCCTCCCCCACGGCAGGATTTTTCGGATTCGAATCGGGTCCTTGAAGTCAGGGAGACCGAAGAGGGGCAGAACAGTCCTTCAACTCACTCAGCAATTAGCACAAGAGATTCACAGTCTTATAGGTATTTTATAAAAATATAAATATGGGCACACTGTTGCCTTCACAACGCTGGACACAACGCCCTTTAAAATTGGGTTTATAACCAAGATTCAAAAAATACACCTAAAACTTGGCTTAAAATATGTTAATATTTTATATTGTCATAAATGTTATGACATTCAATCGTGGCAAATCCATTTACTTTTTTAAAAAAGTGTGCAACCGACTAACTATAATAGAACTCACTAGAAAAGGTACGATCCCCTCCCGCCTCCCCCCTCCCCACCGCCACACCCGAGCACCCGTGCTCCCGAGGAGACTGCAAAGCCAGCAGGTTTGGGGGATGGTGGCCTCCCACCGGAGAGGGGAGAGGGAGGCCCGGGGCTTCCAAAACTCACTCGGAATTGCGTCTGTGTGTAAGAAGGAGAGACGGGAGGGGGAGGGGAAGGGGGAGGGAGAGAACCGAGGGAGAGGGACTAGCACGGGAGAACCATCGGGCTGGGCGGTATTTTCAGTGCAACCAAGAAATGACAGACTCAAGTTTTAGTTTTAAGACTAGGAAAAAAAAATGCATCTTCCCCCCTATAACCACATTGACACGCACAGTATTTTCCAAACCAAAAAAAAAAAAAAAAATCAGGCGCACAAACTTCACCCACAAATATACACACACATGATAAATAGTTTCGAACACCAGGAACAGCGAAGCGTCTCCACCTCCGCGCGTCCGGGTCGGAGACGCCCCGCGGTGGCCCCTAGGCGACTGCGGGCTTCGGCCGCGGGTCCTGCGGGCGGCGGGGCGCCCCAGGCCCGGCGTCCCCGCCGCCCGCCTTCCACCTTCGGGAGAAAACATTCTGACGGGAGGATCCGGTGTCTCGGGACTCCGAACTTGCTGGTAGCGAGACTCAAATTTCAAAGGGGCTGCAGCCCGCGCCCCGCCCCCACCTCCCGCACAAGACCCCCCCCCCCCGCCCACCACGAGGCGGCGGGCGGGGGCCGTGGGAAGCCCTCGGCCCGGGGCCCCGCGGGGGCGTCGACCCCCTGGCGGCCCCCGTGGGCGCGGACGCGCGCGCGCGCCAGACTCGTCGTGGCCTCTGGGCCGGGGAGCCCGGTGCGCACCGAGGTAGATGGCGGGCAGGTACGGCAGACGACACGCTCGAGGCCGGCGTCCGGGTCCGGGCGGGCATCACCGGCCGCTGCCCGCGTACTTGGCCTTGGTGATGAGATAGAGCACGATGTCCTGGTGGCCGCCGAACGCGGCGATGTGCAGCGCGCTCCAGCCGTCGCGGTTGGCCAGGCGGATGTCGGCGCCGAACTTGACCAGCAGCTTCACGAGCTCCAGGTTGCCGTCGATGACCGACTGGTGCAGCGCCGTCTGGCCCTCAGGCCCGAACGAGTTCACGTTGAACTCGCAGTTGGTCATGTTCTGCAGCAGCGACTGCAGCTCCTGCGTGTTGCCCTTGCGCACGGCCTCCTGGAAGATGCGCTGCGTCTGCGGCGCCGAACAGGTGGACAGCTCGGCCTGGCTCATGCTGCCGCCGGGTGCGGGCCGCGCGCCGCGCCGGGACTCAGCGCGGGCGGCGGCGGCGGCGGCTGCGGCGCGGGCCCCGGGCTGTCTCGGGGCGCGCCTCGGCGCATGGAGGGCGCGGAGCCCCCGGGCCCCGCACGCCGCTCCTGGGCGTTCCGGGCGCTGGGGGCCGGGGGCCGCCGCCGCGGGCCCCCCGCCGCATCCAGCCGCGCCCGGGCGGGCGGGCGACGCGGGCGGGCACTGCGCTCGCGGGGGCTGGTGGGCCCGGGGGCGGCGCCGCGCGTTCCCGGTCCCTGCTCGCTGCGGCTCCCACGCGGGTCCCAGGCGCCTCCCCACGCGCAGCTGCACTCGCCCGCCCGCCGCGCCGGGGCGCCTTTTACCCCCCTTTATATTTGCATAACAATAGGGCGCCCGTGACGCGCGCTCCGGCGGCCCTACGATTGGGCAGCGCCCACGTCGGGGCGGGGTGGGGGCGGTACCGGGGCGGGGCGTGCTTGGGCGGCAGCGCGCTTCGCGGCAGGGGGCGCTGGTCGCCGGCAGGGGGCCAGGTGGCCGCGGTTGGGGGTGGGGGTGCGGGTGGGGGCGGGGTGGGGGGGGCAGTCTTCCTTGCACGCGCCCTGGGGCTCTCCGCGTCTCCGACGTCGTCCCGCTTACTCTCGCTTCGGCCACACGGGGAATTCCAAGCTCCCTGCTTGGGACAGACCCAGGCCCGATGCCGGCCGAGCGCCGCCCGGAGGTGGACCCGAGGGCGGCCTCCCCATGGTGGCTGTTCGCGGGCATTTCAGACCGGGGAGGCCCGGTAGAGACCCGGGTCTCGCTCTGTGCTCCCGGAGGGCCGGCCGTAGACCCTCCGCGTCCCTACCACACCGGGTGCGCGGCGACAAGACTGGTCCAGCCTGGCCCCCAGGACACCAGGTCCACTTGGGGGCAAACTCCACGAACAGCTGGGACCTGTGACCTCAGCCACGCGGTCCTTCCCGCACGCGGGCGGCACCTCTGGTGGCCTGGGTCCGCCCGCGTTTACCCAGCCTGGTTGGCCTGAGGAGCCAAACGCTGCGGGCCCGTCCTCTTGGAGAAGCAGGGGTTTCTACTTGAAAAAGCCACGGGCTGCCCTCCTCCACCCCACACCTGCTCGCCCGGAAGCCCCTCCAAGGTGGAGGGGTAAGGCCAGTTGGCTGGACCTCAGGGCCTGCTTCTCTGTGCTGGGCCACCTGCATTAGCAGGACTAGGGACAGGGGGTGCCCCCCCTCCCCCAGGTGAGCAGCACCAGGTAAGGCGCCAAGGGCGGCTCGGAAAGGAAACCCAGAAATGACTCATTTCCAAACTGTAAATCCATTTTTTATTGATGCTCTAATACTGCCGCCAAATTTCCTCATTAAGGTTTTACAGTTTATAGCTTGGCTGCGTGGTGGCTGGGAATTGGGCAGGAATGACTCTCAGAGCCGCAGGCCTGGGACAGCCAGCCGGGGAGCACGGGGGCTGGCACTCCGTTCCCACCGGGCAACGCCAGGCCTCGTCGGTGGAGATCACCCTGCTAGGCCTCATTTCCGGGTGGGCTCCCGCGGTGTCTGGACACCCACGTGGGGGTGCCCCCATCTTGCTCTGTGCTCTGGAGGGGTCCCAGCCAAGCCGCAGGAAAGACTGGGTAAGACTACCTTCAGGCCTGACCGCAGTTGATGGTCGTGGGGTCCTCCTGGCTGCCGGAGGTCCCTGAGCCCCGCACTCTGGTTTCCCTGAGGCTGGCGATCTGGCTGGTGGTCCAGCTCAGGCTTGCTCCCACCAGGAGCCCCCACTGTGCAGGTGGCTGAGCCCGAGCTCAGGAGAGCCCTGTGCTAGGTCCAGCTGTGGGTGGGACCTGGGGACCGCTGCTGGTATCAAGGAGGCCGGCCCTTGTCCCACTCATCTTACCGGGAAGTGTCCCTGGGCCCAGGAAGGGGTTCTGGGAATAGTTGCCGCTGGCGTGTGAACACCTCAAGGGCAGGGCCCCCAACCACCTCCAGCGCCCCCTTCCCTGCATCTCCCCAGCACCAGGAAAGAGGGCACAGGCCCTGTCCACTGGGGCCCATAGTTCCCTCTGGATGGCGACCCTCAGCAGGTGAGCATGTGACCCTGTACAGGGCTGTGACCTGCTGGGTGGGCACGTACCTCCTCGCTTCTCCCAGGGCTGGGCGTAGACAGCAGAGTGCTCTGAGAACGTGTACCCCGTTCTGGACGGTGCCCAGGGCTGTCTCCAGAAGGCAGTGGGCTCATAGACAGGCCCTAGCCCAGGTGGGCTCAGGTCCCCTGACCTGAAGAAGGGCATCGTGGAGACCCTGCTATGCCCAGGAGCAGGGCCTGGGAGAAAATCGACATCGCGGTGCTTCAGGGAGGGCAGACAAAGGGGCCCTGTGAGCTCCCCGTGGGAACGTGCGGCCGCCGCCCAGGGGCATGAAATCAGTAGTTTGGGTGCCCCCCTGCTGGGTCAGCTTGGCCAGAGTGGCCGTGAGAGTTTAGGCGGAGGCTGCCTCCTGCCCCACCCGGGGTTCGGTGTGAGGGTCAGACAGGTGTAGCCAGGCCTGCCATGGTGGGGTTCAGGTGACGGTCACAGTGTCCCTGGGGAGTGGATGGAATTCTCCACCATGGCTGGGAGGGTCATTTCAAGAAGTTGCCCCAAACAAGGCCAGGAGGGGAACGGGGGCTCTCGGGGCACTAGCTCCTGTTTGCTGAGGAACAGTCCAAAAGGAGGACGTTTGTTCCAAATGCCTTGGAGGGAAGGGTAGAGACCTGCCTTGGGCCAGGCGCTGCCCTGGGGCCCAGAGAAGCCCCCTCTGGTGTTTGCGGCTCTCCTGGCGGTATCACTTCCACAAACATGCGGCGCTTCACTGGCTTCCCGGGAGAAACCCCTGCCTTGGGATCCGGGGAGACGCACTGAACTCTAGCCACGCGGACCCTGTCCTTCTCCGCAACAGCTCTGAGGATGCTGGCCCAGGGGCACCACTCCCGCAGGGCCATGGTGGGGTGGAGGCTGGGGTTGCAGAGGGCCCCCCTTCTTCCTTTCCCGGCTCAGAGCTGTGGGTGGTGGGGGAGCAACGTGGGCGGGGGTGGGGCAGCCTGGGGAGCATTCTGGGATACGGGCTGGGAAGATCTGGGTGGGGCAGCCTGGGGAGGACCGGCAGAAGAGGCGGCTGGCCAGAGCCGGGCCAAGGCCTGCGGCCACCTTAAAGACACTAGGCGGGGGAGGGAGGGTGAGCAGGCAGGCGGGCAGTGGGGGCGGGGCTTCCAGCTAATTCATTAAAATGTGTCGGGGAGCGTGGGAAAGAGGAGAGTGTTTCTTCCCAGCAGCCCAGACACCTGGGAGAAGGGCCGAGAGAGGATGGAGATCAAATAACAAACACTCAGCCCTCGGCCAGAGCGGAGGAAGGACGCCCGGGGCAGGAACTGCGGCAGACAATCAGTGCTGGCCGCCCAGGGCACAGCCTGGCACTAGGACCGGAGCCCACCCTGGGGGCATGGTGCCTGACCCCTGGCCTGGGAAGGGGCCTAAGGTGGTTCTGGGGGCTCAGAAGGCTCTTTGGGCGGACCCCCTGCTGGCTCAGGACGGGGTCTGCCCTAGAGCAAGGCTGGGCGGTCAGTGAGCACTTGAGCCCCCGAGGGTCCCTGGAGGGTCCCCGGAGGGAGACAGCCGGTCTGGGCAGCAGAGGGGTGGGGACGTGGAAAGGCAGGCTGGATGGTACAGGCGCTGCTGTGAGGGGCACCCTGAGAAAGGGGCCCCACGTGGTGGCCCTCTCCTCCCTCTAGAGGGTACGCAGGGCAGAGGGGTGCTGGGGCTGGGCCTGCCCACAGGGACGGCAAGAACACTTGGTCTTCTGTCTCCTTGCGCGTGTCCCTGGCTCTGCTGAGGACCAGCTGCAACGAGGACCGGGGCCTTGGGTCAGCAGGGCCCCCAGGAAGCAGCGGGGCTGGGCGGCGGGGCCGGCTCCCTGGGACAACCGCAGAGGGTCCCTGCCCCTGGTGGGGTGTGGCTTGCCTGCCCCCCTTGGCAGCCCTGCCTGACCCTCAGGCTCAGCAGTGACCAAAAGGTGGGGAGGGCCAGTCTGCAGACTCGGCCCTGACGCGGTGCCCATTGGGCCTGCCTGTCCGCCGCGCCTCTCCCTCCGTCTGTGCAGCAGCCCGAGAGTTGCTGGGGGGGCGAGCGCCTGGCGCACGGCAGGCACTTCCAGGGAGAAGAGAGGATGGGGAATGAGGCAGGATGTCCGTGTGGCCTTTCAGAGTGACCCCCAGCCTGGGCAGGAGCAGGCCTGGCATGGCCAGTGCCCGCCTGGTACCTGAGGCCATCACCCCCAGGCCTGCAGGTCCCCCCTGCTCTGGGCAGCCCCCAGCAGCCCCCAGCAGCCCCGAGGCTTCCGCCTGGGCTCCTCGGCCAAATCTGCGCTGGTTTCCGCTCAAGGCAGGAAGGACAGGAAAGGGATGTTGGGGGGGCACATTCCTGGGGGGTGAGCCAGGAGGAGGCAGTGCGGGCAAGATGCAGTCTAGGCTCCTCTCCCCGCCCACCTCGCACCCATGCGTGGGGGCCCTGGGGGTGCCAGCCATGGGCACCTGTGCCTCAGTTTCCCTCTGAGTGGGTGGAGAAACTGCTGCTTCCTGCAGCTGTGAGGCGGAGGGTCTTATGTGCAGGCTCCCCTGTGGCTTCGGGCTGCTGTCCTCTTTCAGGAGAGGAGGCCACCCAGCCTCAGGGTGAGGGGCGCGGGGGAAGAACCCAGAGCCATAGACTCACAGGGGCCATCTTCCCTCCAGGCCATGCCTTCCAGGACACATTGGATGTCATCCTAGAGGGCAGCTGAGGCCCAGTTCCTAGGAAGCCCCCCCCACATCAGCCTAAGGGGCCCCGCCCCAGAGGGATCCCACCATACTACTCCCCGGGAACTGGAGGCCAGCTTGACTGGGACCTACTTAGGGGAAGTGGGAAGGTGCTGTCCTGCGCCCCTGGAGGCGTGGCCCTTGGCCTGAGAAGGCCATCAGGGTGGGGCAGCGGCAGTAGAGGGACTGGGCTGCCACAGCAAAGCGAGTGGCCCAGCAGCGCAGGGGAGGGGGGGCCTGTGTGCAGTTTCCTTTACCAGGCGTGTCCTTCCCACCTTCCGTGGACCTCATTTCTGAGTGTTAGGCGGCTCTTGGCTCAGGGTCTGAGCATCATGTGTGTGAAAACTTGCATCCCCTCTACCTCGCTCCAGTCACTCTGCGGGGCTGGGACCCCGCTGGCATGCCGGTGGGGAGCACTCAGGGGAGCAACGCAGGCCAGCACGGCTGGGACCCTGTCCTGGGGAGGGGCTGCTGGCGGTGGCAGCAGGCGCTGGAGGCACCTTTCAGGATATCCCAGAAACACATGGTGCTGCGGCCTGGTGGGAGCCCTCCCAGAAGACATTGCTGCAGCCCGTGCAGCAGAAGGGCCATGGGCCTGGCCACCGCAGCACACCCTCCAGGACCCCTGCCAGCTGCAGCCGGGTGCCGTTGCCCAGGGCGGCGGGCGCTCACGACTGCGGGTGCGCCGCCTCCAGCCAGCCGGCCCCGGGGGGGCCTCCTCTGGGGCCCAGCCTGGAGGGGAGGAAGCCTGCTCTGGGCCCCCATCCCACTCCTTCTGGAGGCTTTTCTCTACGGTGCCCCACCACCCAACCCTCTGCCTCATCTTCCCCACGGACCCCTGGCCCTCCGCACTGGAACTGGCCGCCATCCCTCACCTAGGGCTCAGGACCATTGCCTCTACTGGGTCAGGCAGGACACAAATCCTGACACCGTGTCCTCAGGCGGTGGTCCCAGGGCTCACCTGCCTCCTGTAGGTCCTGGCTCAGGGGGACCTCATCGCCTGTTAATCAGTCAGGGACTGTCCTAAGGATGGGGCCTGGCAGCCCACCACGGCCTCCCGGCGCCCAGCCTCTCCCCCACCCTGAGCAGAAAGGGCAAAGGGCAGGGTCTGAGGGGCTTTGGTGCCAGCCTGGTCCCCTCCCATGGGAACGCACACCTTGGAATGTTCTTGGGGCTCAAAGGTCCTTGGGAAACAAGTTCTGGGCGTGAGATTGGCCAATTAGGGCACTTGGGGGCCTGAGAACGGGCGGGTGGGGGCGGGGGCATCCCGTGTGCGGAGATGAGCAGATAAGCCCCTGCCAGGGGAGCGCGCTTCCTCCCTGCCTGGGGCGGGTGCCCAGCCGGCCTGCCGGAGCTTCGGGCGCAGGCAGAGACCCCCGGGACGCGACCTTCTGACTCCGCGACGGGGTCCCTACCCCCACTAGGAGTTCTGGGAGGCGTGGCCGGGGGGGGGGTATCGCCAGGCCGGGGAGCAGCGGCCAGCAGGCGGGAGAAGGGTCCTCCCGGGTTCCGCCGACCTTCCCCCTTGGCTTCAGATCAGCAGCGGGCGGGGCCCGCCAAGGCCACGCCCCCGCCCGTTTCGGCCTCCACCTGCAGGCCTGCGGGGTGCCGCCCCCACCCCGGGCCAGCGCGGGCTCCGGGCGGGGGGCGGGGCTCGGAGGGGCCGGCACCGCGCATGCTCGGCCACGCCCCCCGGCCGCGTGCGCCTCTGCCGGGAGCTGGCAGCGGCTGGGGCAGGACCCCGGCCCTCGGCCATCGCGACGGCTCACATCCGGTGGCCCACCGCTCAGGTCCCAAACCGCAGAGGGAGGCGGGAAGAACAAGTGGGGAGGTGGGCGTCGGAGGCACCCAGGCCTCGGGCTGACCTCGCACAGAGGGTCCCAGGACACCCTTGTACCCATCCCATCCTCTGCCGCCACTGAGGAAGGGTGGGAAGCCTAGGGAGCAGCAGCCAGGCTCCCTCTGGGGCCCCCTCCCCGGGGCCCTGCTCTCTAGAGGGGGAGGTACCGGTGACAGGAATGGCCGCACACACGCAGGGCCTCAGGACTTCAAGGTCTCTGTGTGCTCTGCGTGCTTTCCCTTCTCGTCTTACACGCGGAAGCTGAGGCTGGGCCCCTGGCTGGGAGGAGGGACCTCTGTGGTTTGCCTTCCTCCCTGTCTGTCCCGCTGGACGGCCTTCAGATGGCTTAGCAAGCGCCGGGCATGCAGACGTGTGTGCAAGCAGATGCCCCCGTGTGTGCAAGCGTGTGCGAGGGAGCAGGGGCGTGCTGGCCCGCGAGCGTCCAGGCGTCTCTGCATGAAAGGCGTGCGTGGGGGTGTGTGCTCACACATCCTGGGAATCGCCCGTTGCTGGGTCACTGCTCACGGACCCCGAGGCCAACCCCGCAGGGCACACACACCTGGGCTGCCTGGGCCTTCCCAGTGGCTGCCGAGCCACACCAAGCTGCTTCATCATGTCCTTGGAGACCTTCGGGTACTGGTCACAGTTACCGGCCTACCCACTTCCGACAGAGGGGGCGGAAGCCAGGTCAGGCTCCTTCCATCCTCCCACCCACAGCCCAGGGCTCCTTGAAGCTCTGGGCCTGGCGAGCTTTCACACACACTAATGATACACCCTTTCCTGTCTCAAGACAGGGCACAACACCTCCTGGGAGCCTTCCTTGACTACTCTGGATCCTAGTGGGCCCTGGGTAGCCTCTTCTGGCTCCTGAGACCCTGTGGCACTCTGCTATCCCCTGGGCTGTTTTTCCCAACCTCCAGAGCCTTGAGGGCCAAGCCAGGTCGGGGCATGGTGGGGGACACAGGGCCCAGCATTAGGGGGTCAGCATAAGCAGCCCTACAGCCGACCCTTCGGCTGGTCTTGGGGTGAGCCAGACCTCCTCAGTGCCCATGTTGCCGGCGTCGCCTGTGCCTTTCCCCACTGGGCACCGCAGCCGTGAGGGACCAGGGAGGAGCTACTTTCGCTTCTGTTTGGGGTCCTTGTCTACGACGCGCCACGGCGCCCTGTGAGGAGCTGAGCTCAGCCCTGCTGACCTTCTGGCGACCGTGATGGCGGCGGGGGCTTCGGGGCACATCCTGCCCTCCCACTCGGTGGCCTCAGGGTTGCCTTCTGGTGGGGCCTGCCTGACAGGGTGAAGGACCCCAGGGTTCCCAGGGTGAGGTGGGGAGGGCCCAGGTCCCCAGAGGCCTGGCTTGCAGGCAGGTAGGCCTAGGTGCCACAGAGGTGGCACAGCAGTCCCAGCCCTTGCAGACATCAGAGCGGGAGGAAGTGCAGCCAAGAGCAGGGGGGAGAGGGTTCCCAGCCTCAGGGGGGAGGGGGCCGTGATCTGTACTCACGGGATCCCTCTCGGCCCCCTCCCGGAGGAGCCTGGCCAGTGCCCCATGACATGGCTCCCAGCGGGGGGCGGGGGTAGGCGGCAGCCAGGGGCCCCGGGCCTCAGGGTGTGCCCACGTCAGAGGCGGTGCCCCCCACCCCCACACGCCCTTTTCCCACAGGCCTTTCGACATTGTGAGCTGGCTTTACCGGCGGCGGCCTCACAGCTCTGCAAGCAGTCTCAGGAGCCAGGGCCTGGGAGCACGGCTTGGGCGCGGTGGCCTCAGCTGGGAGGCCTAGGTGGGGCTGGGGCAGGCCTGACCCCAGGCGGGACCCTTCCTCCTGCCTCTCTAGGGGGCCTCCTGTCCCCCCCCCGCCATCTCAGCCAACCAGAGCCTACAGGGAGTCTGTGGGGGGGGGGTGTGGCGCCTGGCCTCCTGGTCACAGATCCAGGACCCTTCCTGGGGTTGGGGTCCATCTGGCCTCTGGTCACTCCAGGTCCACTGGGGAAGGAGCAGGAACAAGGGGGCAGCAGAGCCTCCGGCCACTGCCCTGGGCTGCCCACCCAAGGGCTCGAGCCTGCAGGTGTGAGGGAGGGAGCAGGGGCAGGAGTATGGGAGCCCCTCCACGGGCTCTGCCAGCCTCCCCGGGACCTGGCCTGGTGCGCACACCTGGGCGGGACAGCCAGCTCATGTGCTGAGTCACTGCTCACAGACAAGCGGCGGGTGCCATCCACAGGACCCGGCCCCACCCTCGGGAACCACCGGCGCCGGTTTTCCCACGGCCGCTGCCCACTGTCGGGGCCCTTGCAGTCACCCCACAGGGCCCTGGGAGGCCCTGCCCTCCCCCCACCTCCACCTGGAAAAGCCGGTTCTGCACGCTCACCCCCTCTCTGCCCTGCATCCACATCTGTAGGGAAGACTGCACTGAGGGCCTCTCTGTCCATCTCCTGTCCTGTGGGGCCCAGCGACCCACCCCGCCCTTTGGGATTCACGACCTGGTCATGGACTGGGGCCAGTCCAGCAGACGCCCCCTCCCGACACCAAGACTTTGCCTTTCCATTTTGCAGAAAGGGGGCTTCTTGAGGGGCTGAGTAACTTACTGCCAGTCACAGGGTCCTCAGCTAGCTAGGGCTCTACACCAGGGTCCTCACACTGACCCTAGGAGAGGAGGTGTGCCGGTGGGACCTAAGCCCTGCCCGCTCCTCCCTTTGGGACACACAGACTCTAGCTTTGGGATGCCAGTGGGTCTGGGCACACAGCAGTGGGGTCCTGGGGGATGTCCTGGACGGGAGCTGGGTGGTGCGGTCCTGTGAGTCCGGCCTGTCCCCTGTGCACCCCCATTCAGTCTGGGAGCCTGAGGGCAGCGCCGGCCTCCCCCCGGCTGGGGAGGAGGGGCAGGAGGGGCTGGGAAGGCTTCTGGCTTCCCTGTCCCAGGGGTCCACCTGCCTGCCTGCTTCCCACAGCCCCTACAGCTGCTCAGGGCCAATGCCTGCTGTGCTGTTCCCAACTCAGGCCTGGGGACTGCCTGCGAATGGGACGTTGTCTCCTGGGGGCTGGGGAGGGGGTGGCCCATGGACCTACAGTTAGGCAGGCCTGACCTCTCAGTCGACCTTCTGCAGCCCCCTGCTCCTCCCTAGGGCCTGCGGAGGGCAGTGGGGAGCCTGCTCAGGCCAGCTCGCCAGGTTTGGTTCTTCAGGCTTCTTGGGTGTGGGAGGAGAGGCTGCAGGTCCTGGCAGAGCTGTCCTTTCTGAGGCTAAGACTTGGCAGGGGGCAGTGGGAGGGGGCTTTGAGGGGCCAGTTCCTAGGTGTGGGGAGCCATGCCCAAGAGCGCGTCTGCTGTCAGCTCTGCCATTCCACCCATGGGAGTGGTCGCGCAAACCAGAGCTGAGCAGGAGCTCACGGCCCGTCCCCAGCTCTCTGTTCCTGGCAGTGTCTGTGTTCCCACCCAGCCTGGGCGCCCCCCACTCCCAGATGCCCACCTGCTCCAGGTGCCTGCCTCCTCTGAATCCCCATCACCCGGGGTGCACTGGCCACACATACACAGAGGCCTGGGGGGTCTGGCGTGCGGGCCTGGGGGGTCTGGCGTGCACAAGCAGTGGACGGCGGGTGCAGAGGGATGGCGTGGCCAGGGCTGCAGAATGTGCTGAGTGGGGCACGGAGGCAGCCCTTCCCCAGAGCCTACCAGCCCCTCTCAAGGCTGAAAGCAGCACTGGCTAAGCTCTCTGCTGGTTGCCTAGAGGGAGAGAGGAGGGGGGGACAGGAGGCACACCTGGGGCTCACTAGGGCAGGGGGCATGAGAGAGAACCCATGTTCCTCAGGGTGCAGGGCAGCAGGAAGGCACCTGCCTAGGCTCGGAGCCCAGTGGAGGGACCCTCTCTTAAGGACGATGTGGGTGAAGCCCCAGGCTCAACCAGCAGCCAAGCCTTTGACCTGGGCTCCCCCTGGCACGCTGGCCCCATTTTCCCTGCCCAGTGGGCACCTGGCGCAGCCGAGAGTTGCAGGACCCACCTCCCAGCTGGGAGCTGGCCCGGGGCCACGCGGGCGTCCCGCTGTCAGGCAGGTCTCTCCACTCTTCCCAGTGCAGGCTGGGCTCTTAGAAACCCCGCTCCTGCCACACGGTCAGTGCTGTTCAGGCTCCGGGGAGGGCCCTGCCAGCCCCTGCAGCCCCCACCCCCAGTAAGGGACCGGAGGACGAGTAGGTCTGGTATGCAGACCCTGGACGGCTGTGTTCTTGGATCTTATGACTCCACAGGCGGGGGCATGGGGGCTTCGGTTCAGAAGCTATGGCATGTTCTAGAGTCATGGGCCATTTCTTGCTCCTTTAGAACAAATTATGAGAACAGCAAAACATAAAAAAGCAGAAGAAAATAAAGTTCCCTTCAACCTACCACCTGGTGGGAAAAGCCAGCATGCCACTGAGAGGGGCTTCCGTTTCCCGAACCTTCCCAGAGCACACCTACGGGCAGCCAGGGCCTCACATGCTCAGGCCAGGGGACTGGGCGCCCTAGAAGGTCTCAGCCATGAGACACCACTGTCCCCGTTCCCGCAGTGTTTTCTGCCCATTTGGTCCCTGTCAGGCGCCGCCTCCCCTCACCATCCACACTCGCTGTCCCAAGATAGGAGATGGGCAGGTCCTGAGGCCTTCCCAGGCTGGCTTCCCTGCCCCCAAGAGCCACCCCAACAAATGGTGCTGGGTGCAGGGCATAAGGGCTGGGATAAAAGACCCCTGGCCTGGGGTGTTGGCCTGACACCTCTCCAGACGGGGCGGGGCGGGGGCCTGGGAGGCGGGGAGCACTGAGGCCTGGGTCCGCTCCACAGCTCACTCTCCCACACTGTCCCAGCAACACCCCGTGAGGCCCTGAGCCATCTGCCCCCATGCAGAAGACGGCTGCTGGGGCTGCAGCCCTCCTCCAAGACGAGCGTCTCAGCCAGCTTTCCGTGGAAGAACCTGCCCCCCCCCCCCGCCATGTTCCTGGATTTTCCACAGGAGACAGGCCAGGGGGCCAGGGGTCTGCAGAGCCGTGGCCGGCCTGCAGCCGAGATGCGTGGGGCATCTGTGCGGTGTCATCGCCATCCCGCTGTCTGGGGACACATGCGGGAAGCAGAAGGGCCAGGCCCGGGCGGCAGCTGCTTCACTGGGCTTCGTGGGATGGCTGGGGGTTTTTTGTTTTCATTTCTTAAAGATTTTATTTGTTTGAGAGAGACACAGCCAGAGAGGGAACACAAGCAGGGGGAGGGAGAGAGGGAGAAGCAGGCTCACCAAGCGGAGAGCTTGCATGGGGCTTGATCCCGGGTCCCCGGGATCATGACCTCAGCCGAAGGCAGCTGCTTCACGGACTGAGTCCCCAGCTCCTCATCACTGGGTCTTAAAACCTTCCCCATGGGCGCCCGGGGGCTCACTCGTGAAGTGTGTGCCTTCATTCGCTCAGGTCAGGATCCCAGGGTCTCCAGATTGAGCCCCATGCTCAGCAGGGAGCCTGCGTTTCCCTCTCCCTCTGTTGCTCCCGTGCACCCGGGCTCCTGTTGGCATGCTCTCGCAGGTAAATAAATAAAATCTTAAAAAAAACCCCAACAACTAGGGGTGCCTGGGGGGCTCAGTTGGTTAAGCGACTGCCTTCGGCTCAGGTCATGATCCTGGAGACCCGGGATCGAGCCCCACATCGGGCTCCCTGCTCGGCGGGAAGCCTGCTTCTCCCTCTCTCAGTCCCCCTGCTTGTGTTCCCTCTCTGGCTGTGTTTCTCTCTGTCAAATAAATAAATAAAATCTTAAAAAAAAAAAAGGCCCCAACAGTAATGTTCCTCTGCTGCGAAGCAGGCTCGTGGCCCCCCAGAGACCTGCACCCTGATGTCTAGGACTGGGGAAGGCAGCCCTGCAGGCCTTGCTCCGGCACCTGCCCTGCCCCCAGGTCCAAGAAGGTCCATTCCCAAGGGCCCGGCACTCCCCTGACCTGGCCACTTCCCGTCCCCTTCGCGGGGCCAGGGGCCACAGGGGCTAGGGCGTGCAGTGTGACTGAGTCGTTGCAAGGGCCTGCGCTGGGCCGTGGGGGGAGGCGTGAATGGGAGTGTGTGGGACAGGACTGGTGTGACGGGGTGTCTCGGGGTGAGCGGGGCAGACCTGCTGTGCCCCCTGGCCCCAGGAGCCTGTGTGTGTGAGCAGCCCGCACCGGGGAGTACAAGAGTCCTTCCCGGGGCCGCTATGGGGGTCAGGGGACCTCCGAGCAGGTGGCGAGGGGACAGGCTCAAACGGGAGCAGCCTTGCCCATCTGGCAGCCCAAGTCTGGGATCTTGGCCACAGAGGGAGGTGTCCACCTGGCCGCTGGGGCCACTTCCGCCCCCCCCAGCCCCCCAGCCCCCCAGCTGGGTTTGCCTCCTGCTGCCCGGACAGGAGAGCCTCTCTCTGGGAGGATAGCCCCCAGCTAGAGCTGTGGTCAGGCCTGCAGGGTGGATGGGGGGCTGAAGACCAGCAGTGAGGGCCTCAGCGGCTGTGACTGGATGAATGTCCTAAGACCTCCCAGGACATCTGTGGGCCTGTTGGTCGCTCTGATGCAAGGGAAGGAGGACGGCGCAGTGGGCGGACCGGGAAGAAAGCCCGGGGCAGAAGGACAGATACTGTCCGGGACACATGACAACCAGGGCGCGCATGGGAAGCACTGCCTGCCCAGGTCACCAGGGCCAGGGATGTCGGGGAGGGTCACAGCCCTTCCCCCAGGTCCCTCGGGGACTTTCAAGCCTGAGCCCGGAAGTGGCCACGAGCTGGACAGGCAGGTGGGCGTCCCAGTGGGTGTCCCCGCCCCTTAGCTCCTGAGGGCTCCTCCTTCCCCTGTGCCAGCTACAGCCCAGTGCCACTGAGGACCCGAACACGCAGAGCCGCTGTGTGCAGGCTATCTGAGGCTGGGCACACTCACTCAACAGGCTAGCCACGTGGGTGAGCCAGGGGCCCAGACAGGTGGCCTGCTTCCCCAGCCCCCGTCCCCCAGTGCGTCGCGGCCAGGCAGAACTCGGGCCCTAAGTGTGAATTTCAGATGCAGTGTGGGGTACATTCCTATGCGAGAAGGCAGTCACTGTCTCAAGTGAGCTGGGGGACACATGGGGTCCGGGATCTGCATTTGTGAGGTCCAGTGCCCCAGCCTTTCCGGGCTGTTCCCACATCAGGGAGACCCCAGCAAGGGCTCGGTGCTCGCTGTCCCCGGGCCCCGAGGCAGGCACAGCAGGGACCCCCTAGGTCTCTCTGCCCAGGGGTGGGGGGCTCTAACCACCTGGCCTAGGTTAAATCAAATAGAATCTGGGCCAGAATGTCCCTAGCCTCAGGCCCTGGGGGTCCGGGCGCTGTTGTCTGCCCCCTCGGGCCACCTCAGCACCCCCTGGGCGGCACTCCCTCCAGGAACGCGCGGCGCGCCGCCGGCCCGGTACTCCGGGAACCCCAGCGCGGCCGTTCCCAGACGGGGGAGGGGCAGCGGGCCGTGAGAACCCGCCGGCGGCCGGGCCGCGTGGGAAAGCGGGCGGAGGGGCGGGCGAGGAGGGCGGGGCGCGCCTGGGAACGGCCCCCGCCCCCGCCGGCCTTTGAAAGGGCCACTCAGGACACCCGGCCCGATTCAAAAGCAAACGGTCGCGCCTGCCTTCCCGCGCCAGGCCCCAGGGCCAGGGGGGCTGGGACCCTCCCGCCTCGGGCCGCGGGGGGCAGCGGGGCACCGGCTAAGGAAGTGGGGAGCAGCCCTGCTTGTGCGGCTTCCTCACACAAGTGCAGCCAGGCCCTCAGACAGCAGGCGGTGGTCCGGAAGCCCAAGCCTGTACCCCAGAGTCAACCTGCCTAAACGTCTGGGGGGCGTGTCTTTCACTCACAGCAGTCTTACCCCACCGTGTTCTCAGCCAAGGGAGAGAGGAGCTCCCAAAGTACTGCTCCAAAGGAGGGGTGATGTTCCAGAGATGTTCCAGACACTGGGCTGGGAGCCTGGAGGCCTTCCTGGAGGAAGTGACAGCCAACCTGGGGCTTGGCAGACCAGGTGGAGAGGGTGGGAGCTACAGCATGGTGGGGAGCCAGCATGACTGGGGGCTGAGCACAGGGCAGGGGGTTCCCTGGCCCTTCTCCTTCCTGCCTCCTCCCAGGGCCACTGAGTCAGGCTAGGAAAGGTGGCCCCTTCCAATATCACCTGTGCCTTGAAATGGGTTTTCCAAGTTGGGGGTGGAAGAAGCAGTCCTTCCCAGAGCCTGACCGCCCCCTCCCCAGAGACACTCCCCCACCTGCAGGGAGGAGCGCAGGGCTTGGCTGGGCAGGCCTGCCTCCCTTTGTGGGGTATTCTCAGGCCCCTCCCTGTCTCTGGCTGGCCCCTTCTCATGCTGTTTGATGCCCCAACCCCTCTCGGACACCTCTGGGGTCTACATTCATCCTGATGTGCCCCATGCACAGTGGCCCTGCCTCAGGACAGTGGGTGGGCAGTGAACGGGCTGCCCGGGAGTGGGGGGAAGGCGACAGAGCCCGCTCCCCAGCCCCAGCAGGGGAGGGAAAAGTGGCTAGGTGCCCCTCAGCACTGGCCATCCCATCCACTGGTTCCTGCCCCATCAGGACACAGAAGGAGTAGTCACTGCCTGGTGGACCTCCCCACTGCCCCAGACCCAACGCATGGCTTCCTTTATCTGCAGCCTCAAGGGACTGGCTACCTCTGGCCTACAGCCCAGTCAGGCCTGTCTTGCCTCTTGTATCCAGGGTTGAGTGGGCAGCGGGTCTGCTGTGCCCATCCAGTCCCCATGGCTAGTCACCAAGGGCTCCCTGCCTCCTGGGTGCGGGGTCCCTCTTCTGCTCTGGGCTGGCAAGTGCTCAAAATGAGGAAGAGTGCCCCCCTCCCCCCATCAGAGGCCAGCCAGGGCCGTAGGAACGGGTGAGGCCCCTGCAAGGACCAGTGGGTCCCTGCGAAAGCAGCTGTGGGCAATGTTGGGGCGCACGGGCAGGGCTGCTGCCAAGAAAACTATTTATGGACGCGGAATTCGAATTTCATGATCTAGCCGCAGGCTGCCGTGAGCTCACACCGTAGGGGTGTATGTCTCAACGTGCTGCTAAGCCCAGCCCTGGCCGTGGGGGACCCCGTGCTGCTCTCCCCCCAGCCGCAGGGCCCTGCACACTGTGCCCTGCAGCCCTGACCCTCCCCTTGCTGCACGGGGAGGCCTCGCCAGCACGCAGGGCCCCTGGCCCGGGGAAGGCCTGGGAGGGGCTCCGGCTTCCTCTGTTTCTTCAGAGGCCGGTCCTCAGGCCTCGCCAGAGGCTGGTGAGCGGAGCGGCAGGGTTAGGGGCTGGCCTTTCGCATGGCTGCCTGGGGGTCCTGGAGCGCCCCACGGCTCGGGGCTGTGGGTAGCACACCCCAAGTGCCACCTGTGGGGGCACAGAACAGATGGGGAAGGACCTCAGACCCGGAGGCACGGCCGTTCCCCCAGACAGCGTTTTGGGCGCCAGGTCTTGCCTCACTGTCAGAGGAGCCCAGAACCGAGAGGACGATGCTGAGGGTGCCCACACGGCCCTCCCGGCCCCTCCCACCTCTGACTCAGATGACAGCCTGGCCGGGGGGACCAGGCCTGTGTCTCCCTGCCTGAGGTGGGCCGCGCTCTCCTGGGGACCTTCCCTGCCGTCCATGCCCCAGGCGCCGCCTGCCTCCTGGGTGTCCTCGCACCCGTGCCCCCGGCCTCTCGCTCGAGTGGGGCGTCTGGAGCGCTGTGTGCGCGGGGGTTTGCCCCACCTTTGCTGCGTCCGCGCCATCTCAAGTGCACCTGTAAGCACGTCAACCTTCTGAAGCAGACGCCCCTAACATTCAGGGGCTACAGCCACAGAAGCCCTGTACAGAGGGGACCCCACGTGGCCGAAGGGAAGGCCCGTTGGAAGCACAGGATCACTGACTGCGGGGTCCTGGGGCACCCGCCACACCGACAGACCTGAGGAGGAGAAAGGAGCTGGGCACCGGGTTGGGCGCCTGGAGGAGGCCGGGCTGCGGACTCTCCCCCCAGCCTCCCCAGGCAGCGGCCCAGAGCAGGCTCGGCAGGCCTCCAGGCCACAGGCATAGGCCTGGCCTCAGACCTCCTCTCAGCTCAGGCCGCTCCAAGGGACAGCGCTTGGAGGCCCAGGGAGTAGTGGGCCTGGCGGGGACATACGACGCGGGCATCACTCGTGGGCTAGGGTGTCGTCGGAAGTTGGCTGCCGGACGGGTCGGCGGCCAGAGGCAGCCCTGCCTCAGTGTCAGGGTGCAGCTGTGGCTGTCCCCGAGAAGCACGGCCTCCTCGGGAGGGAGGGAGGGCGGAGGGGTGGCCTCATGGGGGGACCACCGCAGGCCCACCCTGCTGCACCCCTGGGGACTGCGCCGGGCTAGCTGATTGGGCCATCATCCTGGCTAGCCTCTCGAGCCTGGGGCCACGCTGGCCTCCGTTCCCTGCCAAAACCTGCTGGTGGGTCCCACTGCCCTTGAGGCAACCTGACGCCAGCTGCTCCCGACCCGTCCTCCTCCAGAGTCCCCGCGGCCGTTCCCTCCTGCAGCCTCAGAGCCCGCGGGCCGGGTCTCTCCCCATGGAGGGTGGTGGCCACCCCTCCCCAGCCTTTGTGTCCGTGTGACCCTGGGGGCACCGAGTGTGGGAACGGGGTTGGGGGCCACGGGGCACAAAGGCTGGGGAGGGGCGGGGTCAGCGGCCACTGCCTCTCTTCCTGTCGGTCCCTGGTCTGCAGTTGGCCATCAGGATGGCGGGAGGGTCTGCAGGCCTAGGCCCCGGTGCCGCGGCTGGCTCTGGGCCCCAGGCATGGGTGCTGGGGGGGTGGCTGGCCTGGAGCCCCCCCTCACATGCCAGGCCCCGGGAGCCCTCTGCTTGCATCCCGCCCTGGCCTGAGATCCTCTGGGCTGCTGTCCACTTCTGCCCCAGGGCCCCAGCCCAGCCCTCTGGCCTCCTGGGTGCCTGGGAGCCTGCAGCCCGAGGCCCAGCCCCCTCTAAGTGCAGCCTTCTCTCTGGCCCTCCTCCTCCTCCCGCCTCGGGGCCCTGCAGCCAGCACTGCCCTAGAGCTCCCCAAGGTGGGGCCACCGTCCCACAAAGGCCACCCCTCCCGGGTGCCCACTTGCGGGGGCCCACTTCCACACGGGGGCCACGGCCGGCCCCCCACCACAGCAGGGGGGCCAGAGGGACAGTAAAAATAGACATTTCCCCTAGCCATGTCAGGGCTTTGTACTTAGGCTTTTTTTTAACTCAAATTTCTTCGATAAAATATTTTCCCATGGTGGACGGCACCGGGAGTGCCCTTTCTGTGGATGTTCCTGACGGACGATCCCAGGCCCGGGTCGTCAGCTTCAGGGGTTGCGATCCTGCCCACCACACGAGACCCAGCAAGCCCCCTGGAGCGGGCAGGTGGGCTGTCTCCCTGCCCTCCTTGGGCCTCCACCAGCTGGCCCTGGCCCCGGCGTGGCTCTGTTCTCACATGCAGATGCCCCAGAAGGCGGAGCCTGGCGCCCAGGGCACAAGCCACGGGGAGCGTCCACACAGCCCGGGGACGGGGCTGGGCGCGAGGCTGAGCCCCCTGGCCCGGGCCTTCTCCCTCTGCACGTCAGGTCTTGTATGCGAACACACCAGCCCAGAGAGTGGCCAGCCCCGCTCCGGGAACACTCTGTGTGTCAAGGGGGTTTTCCCTCTGGGAATGGCACTAAAATAGAATGAGGAAGGGAAGGAAAATGGAAAGTCAGCCTGGCAGTGGGAGGTCTCCAGGGAGGCAGCCCGCTCCAGCCAGGGCCCTCAGGCCCACCAGGGCATGGGACAGGGCCCTAAAGGGCCAGCACATCATGGAGGCCTCCCTGGGTCAGTCCTGAATGTGACACTCTCTGCTGTTCAGCAGATAGCTCCTTCTGACGCCTGGATGGCTTTATGAGCCAATAGCCCCTGGAACCCCACAGGATCACACAGAGCCCCACGGAACTCCACGGAATGACACGGAGCACCGGGGACCACATGGAGCCCCATGGAACCCCATGGAATTACACAGAGCCCCATGGAACCCCAAGGAACCACACGGGGCCCCATGGAACCCCATGGAATGACACGGAACCCCATAGAACCCCAAAGAACCACACGGAGCCCCACAGAACCCTATGGAACGACACGGAGCCCCATGGAGCCAGGCCTGTCACTGTGTGGAGCCTCAGGCTGTCACCCTGGAGCGTCCATGAGGCACCTCTCGTGTGCTTCTTGGTGCTTGCTGCTGGTCCCCCCTGCCTGGCGCCAAGCACGGCATAGGGGCCTGGCACTGGGCTGGGAGGAGGGTGGCCAGCCGTCCCTGGCTGTGGCTCAGGCTGGGTTCCTGGGCTTCATCTGGGAACGTCAGGGCAGAGGGGATGGAACGTGGCTGGAGGCCTGCCCCGACTGGGTGCCTGCCCGTGACTGCCCGTGTCAGGGGGCCGCCTGTCTCCCAGCGACCGCGTGTGTGGCCTGAGAAGTTCCGCAGGGCCGCAGGCTCAGGCCTAGGTGCTAATGCTATCAGCTCGCGGCCCACAGGAAGCTCAGCCTCCCAGCCTTCCCAAGATGCGCCCCTGGTGACCACGGCCGGGTCCCAATTTAGAAACTGGTTTCTCAGAGATCTCGTCCTCTGTCCACCCGGCCCTGTACTGCTGGCCTTTCTGGGTGCTTATGCACGTTCATGGGCCCAGGGAGGGTCCTGCCCTGGGGCACCAGCACATTTTCTTGCAGGGCTGAGCTCACCTGGAGGCCGCGGGCTACCCCTGGGCCTGGAAGGCTCCCCGGGCCCTTTCTTGACGAAGGCCCACCAGGCACTCACCCGTAGCCTCCTACCTGTGTCCCCTCTTGCTGCCCAGCCCCACTCTGGACCCCACCCCACCCCCTCCAGCCCTATGCACCCCTGCTTCTAGGCCAGGGCAGCCCAAGCTGGACATCCCGTCTCCATTCTCACCAGCTGGGCCTGTGTAGGTAGTGCTGGGCAGGGACCCCAGCGGAGCAGGGGGCTGGGGGCTGAGGCTTCCCCTTCCCCATGTCCCTCCTCAGCCTGCCTCCAGACCAGACCCCAGGGAGCCCAGACCCGCTGGCCAGGGGCAACGCCTACAATCTGAGAACCCAGCCACAGCCTAAACTGTGCTCCGAGCCCGCTCGTGCCCTTCTGCTCCTCTGCCGCCAGCACCTGTCACCTGCGCAGGCCCGGCAGCTGCTCCCAGGTTTCCCAGCTCCCTACCGACGTTCAGAACCCTCCGACGTGTCCCGCCTGCTGTAGCCAGAATAGATCCCGCCACCTGCACGTCCCCCCGCCCCCCGCGGGCTCTCTCTGTCCTGGGGTGGCCCAGCGCCCGGCTCTCCGGCCTGGGTCCTGGCTGGTCCCCTATCGGGCGGGTGCAGCTCTGGCCCCCCGGGCTTTGAGCTGACTCCAGGCGGCCGTCCCTGGCGTTCTCAAGCAGGCTGCGTCCTGCCTCTCCAGCCGGCGGGGGTGGGGGGGGGGGGCCTCGGCCTGCGGGCGGCCGACTGTGGGGCCAGGAGGGAGGGCACACACAGGACAGACAGGGCGGCGAGGCCGGGGACGCCCTTCCCTGTGCAAGGGTGTGGTGGCTCCGTGCCCTTGGGGCCTGAAGGAGGTCAGGCTGCTCCCCAGCACGAGGCTTCCAGGGGCGCCGGTGGGGGTTTCCTCTCAGCTACCCAGCTTCCTGTTTTCTCAAGAAAACTTAGCAGTAGAGGCTCTGAAAAGCTCATTAAAATGCCTCCCAGGCGTCCCGGACGTCCTGGGGTCTTTACAACACTTGTGGGCTTGAGCACAAAGAGGCAGCAGACGAGGTTCCTGTCCTCCCAGGGCTCACCGAAGGAAAAGGCCCCACGGCGCACTTCCCGCCCCTGGCTCGGCGGCTGGCACGGCTGGCAGGGCCATGGGGTCTGCTGCAGACTGCACCTGAGGCCTGGCCCTGCCGATCCAGGACCTCCTCCCCCCCTCCCACTCGGCACGCCTTCCCCCGGGGGCACACAGAAGCTGGGTGGCTGCAGAGCTCTAGCCCCAGCCCTGTGGGCTCAGGCAGCCCCGCCCTTGGCACCGTGGCCGTGAGGCCCTGCGTCCACCCAGCCCCTGGGCTTGGGGAGGGGCTCCTCATGGAGTTTTGTCCTGGCTCCAGCCCCAAAATACCCTGGGACCAGCCCGCACTCTGCCCCAGGAGGCACGGGAGCGCTCTAGGACTGGCCCCAGGCCCCCGCCCGCTGCACCCCGCGGAGGCCCCAGCCTGCAGCACCTGCTGCACGGCACGCCCTGGCGCCCCCTTCCTGGCCCAATCAGCCAACGGTACCCAGGCCCCAGGCCCTCCCCAATCTTAACCCTTGGTAGGGCTGCTCTGACCTGGCGGTTTCTTCACCCAAACCTTTCTAGACGTCAGGCCTGGTGGCCACCTGTGGCTGTGGACTCTGCCCTCTGAAATGGTCCCCCCACCCAGAGGCAACTTCTGCGGGCTCCTCCTCCTTCAGGGACTCGGGAGGAGATGCCTGGACGGAACAGGCATCCCTTGGGAGCTGCCCCGTTGGCCGTGCCAGTCCCGGCCTTCTGCCGCCTCCTGGACCGAGTGAGGGTGGCAGGAAGTGGAGGAAACGCCACCGATGGGGCCCTGGCAGCTGCTGCTCGCAAGGACGCAAGCCCCAGGGTGTGGGGCCTCTGCTGTGTGAGCCCAGGCAGGCCCAGGGAGCACAGGACTCACCCGGCAGCGGCTGAGACATCTGCAGGGCTGACACGCATGCTTGTCCACCGAGAGGCAGCGCCCAGCCCCGACCTGGGCCCCACAGCTGCACGGAAGTGGGCTACTGGGCTGCAGGCCCAGAACCCAGAGCCTGTCCAGGCCCTTCTCCTCTCCCTCAGGGGCCGAGAGCTGCTCCTCAGCCCACCAAGGGTGGGACAGCAGTGTCAGGTCAGTCCCCGCTCGCATCAGCCCCATGTGAGACCCCAGTGGGGGTATCGTCTTCGGGACCCTCACCTTGTGGTGCCGCAGCCCTGACGTCAAGATGATCCGTCCCTCCCTCCCGGACAGGAGGCAGACGGACAGGCGAGGGGCGCGCTGTGCCGGGGACTAGGGCCGCTTCTGCCCCCACCCCGCCTGGTCTTCCCCAGGCCCCGCTCCAGGCGCCAGAGCTGCCTCTCTCTGGGACCTGAGCAGTCAGCGAGTCCGCCGGCCTGAGTCCTGGGGCTTTGCCTTACTGGAGAGATTCTGTCCTAGAATCCGACAGACATTTCACGTACTTGCAAACAAAATTGAAATTTAAAAAGCCATCTCTAAAGATCCAAAGAAGATGAAGCAAATGAACGGCACAGAAGTATTCTAAGTGACATCAAAGTGCGGCTCGCTCACGGTGGACCTCTGGGGCGCCCACCGCAGACCGGAAATGAAAAAGCCTGCAGCAGTCCTGTTGTCGACAATACTGGCGTGTTGGCGTCCCCCTCGGGAACACCCACGTGTGAGCCGCGAGCCCCCCGGAACACCCACGTGTGAGCCGCGAGCCCCCCGGGAACGCCCACGTGTGGACGGTGACCAGCGGCGTGCCCCCCGGGAGCGCCCACGTGTGGACGGTGACAAAAACAGACGCGTTATGTTGGTGCAGGGCTGGCTGCAGCTGGCAGGGGGAGGTGTGAGTTCAAACGAAGGAAATGACAGCGCATCTTCAGGCCTCGACGGAAAGCTTCGTGTGAATTTCTTACACATACATCTTGAAAAGTATTTCGTGGCCCGGTTCCCGTAAAGGCCTAGAAGTAAGAACCCACCACAGCCTGGGAGCCGCGGGTGCCCAGACTGGTTCCCACGCAGGCGACAGCGGATCAGCGCTTTTTTCTTGAGAAATAGCTGATTCTGGGTCTGAGGCGGAAAAGGCACCAACGAAGCTGGAACACCTTGTCACGTCGGAAAACAAAGAAGCTGGGGCGACCGGGCGCCTGCGTGGCTAAGCGTCTGCCTTGGGCTCAGGTCATGATCCCGGGTCCTGGGGTCAAGCCTCCCTTCGGGCTCCCTGCTCAGCGGAAGCCTGCTTCTCCCTCTCCCTCTGCGGCTCCCCGTTTGTACTCTTTGGCAAATAAATAAAATCTTTAAAAAAGATTAAAAAAAAACCCAAAGAAGTTGTCCAAGTCCACAGGTGTCCTAGCGAAAGGACTCGGGGTGCAGCGGGGACAAAGTACCTGGGACGCGGTGACGGCAGCGGCACCGGGAAGGCCCAGTGTCGATGTGTTCGGCACATTCTAAACAATCGTTAGTTATCTCCGGAGAATGCAAGAGGCCACGCAGAAATGCGAGAGCTAAAACTATAAAAATCTTAAAACATGGTGGGCGCATGACGCAGCACTGGATCCGACAACGATTTCTTGGATTTGGCACCCACAGCACAGACAACAAAACCAAAAACAGAAAAATTGGGCTTCATGAAAATAAAAGACTCTTGTCCCTCAGTATCACCAAGATGGTGAGAAGACAGCCCACACAGTGAGTGAGAACATTTGCAAATCACGTATCTGTTCAGGGATTAATCTCCAGGATATATACAGAACTCCTACAACTCAACGACAGAAAAAGCAAACAACCCAATCAAATGTCGGCAAGGGGCTTAGATAGATGTTCCTCCCAGGACGACATACAGCTGGCCAACAGGCACACGAAAAGATGTTCAAAATCACTCATCATCAGAGAAATGCAAATCAAAACCACAGGGAGATACACATTCACACCCATCAGCATGGCTTTTATTTTTTTTTTTAAGATTTTTATTTATTTGACAGAGAGAAACACAGCCAGAGAGGGAGCACAAGCAGGGGGAGTGAGAGAGGGAGAAGCAGGCTTCCCGCCGAGCAGGGAGCCCGAGGTGGGGCTCGATCCTGGGACTCCGGGATCATGACCCGAGCCGAAGGCAGAGTTTAACGACTGAGCCACCCAGGCGCCCCAAGGCTTTTCTTTTTCTAAGGAAAACAAATGTTGGTAAGGATAGAGAAGTAGGAGCCTCGTGCATTGCTGGCTAATACAACGGTGTATTTACTGTGGAAAAGAGTATGGCAGTTTCTCAAAAAGTCAGACACAGACTTACCAGAGGGTCTGGCACGCGCACTTGTAGGCATGTGTCCGAAGAACCGAAAGCAGAACCCTAACAGACGCCGGCATACCACGGCGCGGCAGCATCAGCCACCGTAGCCTAAAGGTGGGGAGAGCCCGCGTGTTCCTCAGCAGAGGAGGGGTAAACACCCGCCCCCCGCCACGAACTTACTCAGCTTGAAAGGCAAGGAAGTTCTGACACCTGCCACAGCGCGGATGAACTCTGAAGACAGCAGCTGAGTGCAACAGTCTGGACCCAGAAAGACAAATAATATGTGATTCCAAGTGTATGAAACACCTAGAGAGGTCAAGTTCACAGAGAGAGCGGGCAGGATGGTGGCTGCCAGGGGCTGGGGCAGGGAGAGACAATGACGGTTCGATGGGAACAAAGCCTTTGTATGGGGCGATGAAAAATTTTTGGAAGTAGGTAGCGGGTACAGAGCACTGTGAGTGCCCTTAGTGTTACTAAATCGCATGCTTAAATTGGTTAAAATGATCAGTGTTTTGTGTATCTTATTAATAAGAGTAAGAAAAAAAGCAATAAAGTGGTTACTTCGTAGTGATAGCAAATAAGCGTCTATGTGATGAAAAAGACACAACTGAAATAAATGTGATGAGAGAGCCGCATGAATGGGCAGCGGGAGAAGACGGAGACTCGGTACACGGGGATGACAGAGGGCTGACGGCAAGTGTCTCAGCAGCAGTGATGGCCCAAAAGACAGTGCATCATTGCTGAAGTTTTATCAAACTACAACTATGAGCCCAGTAACATTCTCTTTCAGAAAAGACACAGAGATTATTCAGGGAAAAACAGCCCCAATGACAGGGAGAAGCAGAAGACATCCTTTGAGCAAGAAAGAGCTTGCTTTCTCTTGGAGCGAAGTCTGGTGTGCACAGCGAAAACCCCCAGATACCGAAGGCAAATATGATCATGTCTAGTTTGTAGAATTACGGAAAACCACATTGTGTCAAACACTAGAAAATACTAGTCGGTACATTGGGAAAGGAATAAGGAAGCTGACTTGTTCTAAGACCCCCATATTAACTAACCTCAGATGATGTTAACTCAAATACAAATGTTAAGATTTCTAGGGGAATCACTGAAAGAATGGAAATAGACTTAAAACTTTCACGTTAACACAGACAAAAATATAAAGAGGGTAAAAGAGATAAAAGAATGTTAAGAAATAAAGGGAAAAAATAGCAGAAATAAGTAGGACAAGAAACAGAAAAGAAAAAAGCACAAGTCAGGGCAGCACAGCCGACCCCAAAGCATGCCGGCGGTTACACTAAGTGCACACAGACTAAACTAAGAGCCTGAAAACCAAGATTGTCAGACCCGAATTCATTACATTCAGCTAGAAGCAGTTTATAGGAAATGCTTGTAATACATAAAAGTAAAGGAAGGTTCAGAGTAAAAAGGTGAGAAATGTGACACAGATACAAACCAAAGAATGCTGGAGAAGTCATATCAATATCAGTTAGAAAAGACTTCATAGCAAAGGGTATTATTAGATTCAAAGAGGTTTACCTGATAATCGTAAAACAGTTCACTCTACAGGAAGATATAAGAATTCTAAAAAATATATGTATACGTACCTAATAACACAATTCAAAAACATACAAAGCAATTCTGACACAACCACAAGATGAACCCAACATCCTAGGAAACTTCAGCACAGAGAATTAAGCAGAAAAATAAACAAGAGGGCGCCTGGGTGGCTCAGAGGGTTAAAGCCTCTGCCTTCGGCTCGGGTCATGATCTCAAGGTCCTGGGATCGAGGCCCGCATCGGGCTCTCTGCTCGGCAGGGAGCCTGCTTCCCCCTCTTTCTCTGCCTGCCTCTCTGCCTATTTGTGTATTTTTGATCTCTCTCTGTCAAATAAATAAATAAAATCTTAAAAAAAAGAAACCCATTTTAAAAAAAATAATTAAAAAGCTCCAAAACTCCAAGCTTTCTGAAATTGAAAAACAGCCTTCTAAGGAACTCTTAAGTCAGATAACTAATTATCATGGGCACCCCAAAATTATTAGAACTGTAAGATAATAAAAGTACTACATATCAAAACTGATGGAACGCAGTGAAAACAGTACTTCAAGAAAAAATCTATCATCGTGAATGTTTACATCAAAAAATTTAAAAGGCTAAATATTAAGGAGCTAAGCAGTCCACTTGGAAATAACCCCAAGAAAGCAAAAGGAAGGAAACGATAAAGATAAGAATAGAAATTAGTGAGATAGAAAACCAAAATGCAACAGAATCAACAAACCAAATACTAGTCATTTGAAAAGACTTATCAAATGGACATCTCTGCAAAATCAAGAGAAAAGGCGGTGCACTGGTGTGCACGGCTGAGACAGGAAATGCAAGCAAATACGGACACGGCGGGACTTACACAAGGGGGTCAACTACGTGCACCTGGAATGTTGGGCGGGATGGACACATTCCAGAAAAAGACAGAAATGACCAAAAGTGACTCAAGAAGATGCAGACAGTGGGGCGCCTGGGGGGCTCAGTTAGTTAAGCGTCTGCCTTCAGCTCAGGTCATGATCCTGGAGACCCGGGATCGAGCCCCACATCGGGCTCCCTGCTCAGCGGGAAGCCTGCTTCTCCCTCTCTCACTCCCCCTGCTTGTGTTCCCTCTCTCGCTGTGTTTCTCTCTGTCAAATAAATAAATAGCTCTTAAAAAAGAGAAGATGCAGACAGCTAAATAATCCTGTAATTATATTAAACGAGCAAGAATCATCGGCAGACACCCCCTCCCTCAAACACCAGCCCAGGAAGCGTTGCAGAATGTCAGCCCACATTCGAGGAGAAGAAAGTTCAAATATCACTCAAAGTTGCAGAAAGAGGAAAAGCCCCTCAACTGGCTAATGATGACACCAGAAAAGCAGGTGATGACAAAGAACAGCTCGACGTCGGACACGCCCCTCAAGAGCCATCTGCGTGCGAACCTGGGGGTTCGGAGACCCTCCACTCAGGTTCTCTCCATGGCCCCGGGGGGTGGCCCCCAAGCAGGGCTGTCTCCAGGGGCCACGGAACAAGGGGCGGAGGGTGGGGGCAGGCCCACCCCCAAAGGAGCCGAGAGGCTTCCCAGCGGCAGACCCCAGGGGCTGGGCAGCCACAGATGTCTCCGTCCCTGAACCCAGGGGACTCCCTCCTCTGCCCCGCAACTTCAGACATGGCCCCTGCTCCCAAGGAGAGGGAGACAGAAGGGCCCTGAGCCCCGGTGGGTGAGCACGAAGGCCCGCTCACCTCCGCGGCCCCACGGTGGTCCTGGCCGGCGCCATGTAAGCACGCTGGCACCCAAACGGCGCAGGGCTTGGGCCAGCCCGTGCAGCATGCTGTCACATACCTCGCGGAAGGCCCTGGCCCCGCCCCTGGTCTGGATGGGGAGAGAGAGCCCCACGGCCAAACGTTAAAGTTGTGCTCAATGCAAAGAAAAGCAGAAAAACAGATTAACAAAATGATGCACGGTCACTCGCACTGGGCCCAAGCAGGACCTCCACAGGTCTCGGGGGCTGGGCGGGGCAGGTCTGTGCACAGGGCAAAGGGCTTGGGGTTCACGCCGGATACTCCCCTGGAGCTCGGTGAGGGCAGGTCAGGCCTGGTGTCAGGAGAGGGGTGGGGACGCCTCCTCCTCCAGGACACTGACCTGCGGCCCTGCTTCCCTTCTCTCTAGGGCTTCCGGGCCCTGGCCCGCCTGGAAGCTGCTGACCTCCTCTCGCCCAGGCCTCCTCCCGTGTAAGGTCCTCGTTTTCAGGACAGTGATCCTCCCTGAGAGCTGGAGGGAAGGGGCCCTAAGGGGCTTCACTCACTGCCAATCGAAGGCCGAGGCCTCCCGCTGGCTGGGCAGCTTGTGGGCGCCGGACCTCTCACTGCACCCCGGCCTCAGGCTCCTGGCCAGGCCCTCAGACAGGCAGGACCTGGCGGGCTCTCGGCACAGAGCCCGGTGCACCTCCAGCAGGCAGTAGGCATTGGCGTGGGGTGGGGGTGGGGCATGGGCCAGCCTCCGCTTCCAGGGTGGGGGGCACAGGGGGTGTGCGGGAACGGGGCGTGCGCACTTGTGTCAACCAGCTGTCCCTGACTCGGCGGCCGCCGGCCCCAGTCTTTGTCCAGGGGCTTGCCCAGCACCTGCTGCACCAGGAGGCTGAGGCCCCGCAGCCCTTTGGCCTCACCCCTGCCCAGAGCTGGCTTGTCCCTCACCCGCATCTGCCAAGACAGAGCCCTCAGGGCTCAGGGGCCTGCCCTGGAGGAAGGAGGGCCAGCACTCGTGCCATCACTGTCGCACAGGGGGCCCTGCCCTGGGGAAGGCCCTTCGCCCTCCATAGCCACCTGTGCACAGAGGAAGGGCCCGGTGGCCTAGGTGGGACTCGGACCACGGTGACCTGCCCACAGGTCAGCGCTGAGGCTAGCATCTTTGTCCCCACACGTGTGTGCTGAGAACGAGGGGCCCGAAGCAGGGCTGGTTCTGGGAAAGTGGGGGCCATGTGGTGATACTCCCTGCCCGGGGGGGCCGTGGTGACCTGAGCAACCCCAAGTGTCCGAGGCCACGAACACACCCTGACCCACAGACCCCGCCAGGCTGCGGTCAAGTCCCCGGCTGGCAGGGGGCATCTCCGCGTCCACAGCTCCGTGGAGAAGGGAGAGACCCCGCGCCGGAGCCCCGGCGGAGAAGGGAGAGACCCCGCGCCCGCGCCCTTGGCTGACCTGCCCCTGCGCCCGCAGCATGCCTCGTCTGCCCCGCAGCTGCTTCTCCGCGTGAGCCAGGGCAGGGCAGGCAGCACCCAGGCTCCGAAGGTCCCCTGACATCCCGTAACCTGCAGGGAGGGCCCTCAGTGTGACAGGCCCCTAGGAAAGGGGCCTGGCCGCCCCCCAGCACCCTCCCTCCCCCAGGACGGCAGGCGCTCCACTCACCCAGCTTGGTGACGGAGGGGTCCAAGAGCAGCTGGGAGGGCAGCCTGGAGAAGGCCCGAGACCCCTGCCTGCCCACTGGCCGTGAGAGCGTGGGCAGGTGCAGCCGGAGCGCATGGGCCTTCACTGCCACCTGCATGATGGACGCCCGGGGCCTGCCCCCTGTGCCAGGCGAGGGCCGCCACTCCAGGCCCACAGCCACCACCTGGCTGGGCTGTAGACAGCCGGGATGAGCCGGATCTAGATGTCCACACAGGGTCGCAGGCCTGTGGCCGAGGGCACGCCCCCGCCCCCCTGAGTGAAGTTGAAGGGGAGCCGTCTGTCGGAGGGGTCTGACCCCCCTGTGGGCCCCTTCGAAGACCGGGGCTGGGCCTGGGCCCCGGCTGCCCCTCGTCCCACACGGGGTCAAAGGACTCCTTGTGGCCTCCTCAGGCCCAGACCAGCCGTAGCGCAGGTGTGGAGCTGCCCCAGGTCTGCAGGGGCAGCGCCGCGCGCCCGTGGCCAGGTGCCCGCAGTCTTCCGGATGGGCTGGTATGGGTGCCCGGCTGTGCGGGGTGTCTGGGGCGGGTGCGATGGAGACCTGGTGGGTCCTGGTGTGGACAGAGCCAGTCGCCCCCCTGCGGGAGCACCTCCTCATGCCTGGCCAGGTCCCCCAGGAGGCCAGGAAGGGGATGTCGCCCCTGGTGATGGGCAGCTGGTAGTAATCATCCCTCTGGTCTTCGGATGGCACCTCGGCAGTCCTGGAAGGAGGGCACCCGGGACCCGGGATCCTGGGCGCCCTCCCCAAGCCCAACGCTTTCTGGCCCGGCAGGGGCCCAGAGCAGACCTCGCGGAGGCAGGGGCGCTCTGGGCTGCTTGGAGGGCTGGCACCGGCGAGGTCCCGGCTGCTCACTCCACCTGCCCAAACTGCTGACATACGGGGCTCACAGGGCCCCTTGCCACGGGACGGGGGTCCCAGCCCTCGGTCCCCTCACCAGCTCCCAAGCCTGGGGTGCTCACCGCTCCTGGAGTCTGAGCCGCAGAGCTCTGCAGCCACGCCCCGGGCGCTGCGCAGTCCAGGGACAGGTTAGTCACTCGTCCTGCCCCAGCAGGCCCTGCGGGGCGCACGGCATGGGCTGTGCGGCCTGGCTCGACCCCGACGGGGTGCCGCACCTCCCCACCGGAGCTCACGAGCCCCAGAACAGGGGGCTGTTCCCTGAAGGAAGGCCGCAGAAGCTCCCATGACTGAGGCTGTGCCCAGCCACGCTGTCGGACGAGGGCCCCCCATGTGGGTCACTGTGCCATGTCCACAACCCAGCCCGACAGCCCTGCCCCCATCTCTCCATCTCCAAGTCCTGGTCCCACACACGTCCTGCCCCCAACCTGAGACCAGCCTTGTCCTTCTAGAATGTTCCCTGGCCCTGCTCCTTTTCCACCCTTGCGTGGTGGGGTCTTCCTCTGCCCCTTGGCTCTCCTCGCCCGGCCCCTGGGCTGGCCAACATTCTCAGGGCAAAGTGGGGCCGCGGGACACCCCCGAAGCCACAGTGCGAGTGGACACAGGCGAGCAGCCCTCGGAGTGGCGGTGAACGTGGGGGACCTCGCGAGGCCATCTCTCCCACACCAGGGCCCAGCTCAGGAGCGGAGGTGGGTCCCACCCGTGTCCGCTCAGCCCCAGGACACCCAGGGCGAGGCCCAGCCACCTGCACCACCAGGGTCCCGAAGGAGAGTTTCTGTCCTGGCTGAGTCCCTGGGTCCACGGGGTCAGAGGTTGCTGTGAGTCAGGGGGGAGGGGAAAGGAGCCCACCCTCCCTGGAGTCCAAGCCTCCTGCCTCCGTTCCCCGGCCCCTGAGGAGCCCCTGCTGGCCGACAGGCAGGGCCCCTTCCCCGTCCCTTTGCCCCCCAGAAGCCTCAGGCCATCCGCTTCCCGCGCCGCGGGTTCCCACGTGCACGACAATATGTGGAAGCCCCTCCGCATTCTTCAGGATGTCCGCGGCCCTTCCGGCTGCCTCGGCCTTGGCACCCAGGGGGGACCGGCCTTCCGGGCCTTCCCCGGGGGGCCACGTTCCTCTCGGGTGACTCACCACCCACCCCACACACCCGTCACCCCAGGGCTGGCTCAGCGCTGCCCCCCGCTGGACGCCAGACGCCAGACCGTGCATCAGGGAGGGGAGGGCCCCCAGCTCCATGCACGCTGCACGGGGAACCCCACCCCTGCACCGGGGCTGGCAGCTCTGTGCCCACCATGAGCCCCAGCTCCAGCTCAGGCCTGAGGGACGGAAGCTACTAGATGGTCCCGTCCAGGCTGCCATCCTCGTGGGCTCCGAAGCCCCTGCGCCCAGGAGTGGCCTCGCAGTTCACCCCCCTGTATGCCCCTGCATCACCCCGAGGGGCTCGCCCCCACCGGGCCTCAGGGCACACAGAGCCCCGGGCAAGGACCGTGTTCAACGATGGTCTCGAATATTCCCTCGGAGAACACCGTGGAGGACCCCCAGCATACCTCCCCTCCTCCCCTCCCTGGGGCTCTGTGCACTAAGGGCTGAAGGGGGGCCCGGGCCCCCAGCCGCTCTGGCCCCGCCTCACCCGGAGGGGTTCCCTCCCACGAAGCCAGCCCCACAGCATCTGGCTCTCACAGCTTCTGAGAGCGCGGAGGGCAGACCTGAGGCTCTGCGTTGGGTTCCTCATCAAGACCCCATGCTGGGGGGGGGAGAAGCCCTCTCTCCGCATTGTCTGCTCCCCAGCCCGCCAGGGACACCAGAAGACCTGACCCAGCTTGCGGGCCGACGTGAAAGCCGTCTGGGCTGCACGTCCGGGCCACAGCATGGACGCGGGACCTGCACAGCCCGTGCCCAGTGCCCATGTGTGCGCCCACTCTCCCGGGGGCCCAGGCCCTCACCCAGGTCTCCGGGGAACGCCTACGCCTGCGCCAGCGGGGCCCTCCGGACTCACCTGCACGTGCTCAGTCCAGTTCTCCCGAGACCAGCTTCTCTGCGGACGCGAGCGACAACCGCGGAAGCTGGAGCACGCCTGCCCCCCCGCCGCCCCGGCCGTGGCTCCACACACCGCTTATAGCTCAGCTGCTGTGGGGCGGTCAGTCTGAGGGACGGCGTGGGGACACAGTGCTGCCGAGAGACCGCGGAGCTCAGGGCGGGCGGGGGCTGCACCCCACACTCCCCCCGTCGGTGGCCTGCCCTCCCAGCCTCTGCCCTCTTTCGGGGTCCCCCAGAGCCCCTCCCTCTGCACTGGGGACCAGGGACGACAGCCCTGTCTCTCCGGGTGCCAGTCCACACTCTCTCCGGACGGGACTCTTCGGACGGTGCCTTTGCTTCCCGTCGTCCCAATGCGAGTCCTTTGGGAAGAGGCCGTCTCACTCACATGCTGACGGACTGATGCCTACTCGTCGGCCTCCCTCCCAGGAAGGGCACCCACCTGTCCATCTGCCCAGCCATCGGGCTGCAGTCATCCTTGAAGCCCCGCGGTGTGGATGGGATGCTGGCCTTCTCAGGACCCTCCACAGAGAGTGGCTGGACTGCCACTGGCCACTGACTGGCAGCACATGGCCATGCAGAACGGGAGGCTGAGCTGGGGGGCTGTCCTCCCCGCCCCAAGCAGGACCAGTGAGCGAGGTGCCCCTAGAAAGCACCTGACCCTCCCCTCTTGTCCCATAGCCCGCCAGACCCTGCACACAGGTGGGGGGATGCCCCCCCTGTTCAGGGGTGTCTGGACCCCAGATCTGCTCCTGCCTCACACTCAGCTGAGACCTGTGAGGTGGTGGGGGCCCTCAAGGCCCTGGGTGAAGGCTGCTCCCCCAAGGACTCCTGTGGCCCCAAGCCCTGGGCGCACCACGGCCATGACCTGATGCAGGAGTGGGAGCTCTGGGGCTCCACACATGGCATGGTAGGCTGCTGGAAGGAGAGACGGCCCCCCCTGGGTGGAGACCGCCACACAGCCTGCCCACCACCCCTGGCCCTGTGGGCCTCACGCCCAGCTCCCCAACCCTGCTCCTCCCGCTCCTGGGTCCCGGGAGGGGAGCGCCTCTGCCAGGGAGATGGGGGAGGCCTCGCAGCGGCCAGCACTGACTCGGCAACTGAGAGCTGCACCGGCAGGCAGCCTGAACCGGGCACCCACCCCATGTTCCCACGGGGGGACGCCCGCAGGGGTCCCCCACCCAGCCCCCACGGCTGGCGGGCAGGTGACCTCGGAGGCCCTGTGCCAGGGATGGGGTCCCCACGGGGGGTCCGTTCCTTTGTGTCGACCCAGTGCTCTAGTTCTCCAGATAGGCCTCACACTCTAGGCCCCCCGTCCCCCGGACCCTGACACCCGCAGAGGTCTTTGTTGCCGGGACCCCCTTGGTCTCTCCTTCCTGCTGCTGCCGCCCCGGTGCCTCAGGGCTCCCGCGGCCTGGCCGGTCCGCTGACGCCTGGCTCACCTGCTCCGGTCAGCAGGGCCCGCAGCTCCCAGCCCCCGGCCGAGCCCAACTGCCCGGAACAGTGGCCCGCAGGCAGACGCACACCTTCTCGCTCTCCCCGCCTGCGCCCCTAGTGTGGCCACACAGGCTGCGTAACATCAGGAATCAAAGCCTCGCGGTGATGTGCTTCTCTCTTCGCAAGAGTCCCCAAGACCGTCCCCCGCTCTGGAGGAGGCCACCTTCATCCAAGGGCCCGAGCAGCCACGTAACCCGTCCGAGGGACAGAGAGGCGGTGCTGGGGTGTGGGTGCAGGCCTCCAGCAACCGTGGCAAGACGTTCAAAGAAAGAAAAGGAAATCAGAAATGCGCTCAAGCATCAAGAAGCCGCACAAAGTGAGACAGCACATCTGCGAAAGCCCGCTCTGCAGCGTCCAGAGCGGAAGGGACGACAATCGAACAGGTGGTGGACGCGCCGTTGTTTGTTGGACACACGGAGGAGAGGCTCTGCGAGGCGGGAAGGCGCACACAGGCCGGGCCGGGGGGCTGCAGACACGCAGGGTCCCAGAGAACAGCAGCAGAAAGCAGGAGAAGCGCCATGTGAGGAGATGATGACTTAGAACTTTCCAGAACCGGCTGAAGAAAGCAAGCGCCAGATTCACAAAGCCCAGCAAATACCCCGCCAGAGAAAGACACAGGCGTCTACAGCCAGTCTCCTCGCCGGGGGACCGAAGACCATCAAAGACAAGAAGATTATTGTAAAAATAGCCGAAGGTCAAAGAAGAGATTGCGTTCAGAGACAAAAAGGTAGATTTCTTCATAACAACACGTTTCAACCCAAAGGTCTGACATAATACGAGGGACGACCTCTGACGACAATGAGATTGGGCTCACACCAAAAACAAAACAGAAAATGTCACATAGCTTGGAAATTAATAAGAAAAACTTGTAATGGCAATTAAAAAATATCTTGAGCTGCCTGATAATAGAAATAACACATACGGAAATGTAGAGAGTACTTTTTTTTTTTTTTTAAAGATTTTATTTATTTGACAGAGAGAAACACAGCCAGAGAGGGAACACAAGCAGGGGGAGTGAGAGAGGGAGAAGCAGGCTTCCCGCCGAGCAGGGAGCCCGATGTGGGGCTCGATCCCGGGTCTCCAGGATCATGACCTGAGCCGAAGGCAGTCGCTCAACCAACTGAGCCCCCCAGGCGCCCCTAGAGAGTATTTTAAGGAGAAAGAAGGCTTAAATTTAGCTTGGTGAGCTGAGGAGGGAGAACAACAGAGAGAACCAAAAAGCCAAGGGCAGGTAACAAAAGCCAACATTAACAAGTATCACTCCTCCCAACTCCAAATCAGTTTCTGCACAAAAAAGAAACAATTAACAAAATGAAAAGGTGGCTTATGGAGTGGAGAAAACACTGGGAAAACACTTTATCTGATAAGGGCTGAATATTCAAAATATATAAAGAACTCATACAATCCAATATCCAAAAAAATAATCCCAAATAACCCAAGTTAAAAATGGGCAGAGCAACTGAACAGACTTTTTCCAAAGAAGACACCTAAATGGCCGGCTGGCGTGGGAAATGGCCCAGGACATCACTAGTGATCAGGGGTACAAAGTAGCATGGCTATCGTTCAGCAAAAGACATGAAGGGGGGGGATAGGGGAAGGGAGGGGGGCGGCCGGCCCTCTCCCAGGCTTTGGGAGGAAGGGCTGGTAGACTTCAGGTGTCCCGGGCCTGCGGTGGTGGGCAGGCAACAGCAAGGGGGGTCAGAGGATCCCGGTCAGCCCCGGCATCCCCGGGGGCGCCCAGGATGGGGGGGCCCCGCTCAGCGGTCCAGGCCCCGCCGCTCCAGCAGCCTCGGCACTTGCCGACTTTGCTTTCTGGGGCTCAGCCTCTCCAGCCTCAAGGAGGTCACCTGGGGTGCTTCCTGCAGGGGGGACACACGTCTCCTGCCTGGAGTGTGCACACACACACACAGTCTAAAACTCAGGTAAGTCTTCGAGGCCTGTAGAAAGAGCAGCGTGTCCCCGTGCCCCGCCACGCTCGACACGTGCACGTCCGTTCGGTCATGGCCGGTGGTCGCCTCTGTGTTTCTAAGAAACGTACTTGGACGCGTCCTGTCGGTTCTTCGGTTTCAGGCGTTTCGTACAGACGTCTTGCCATGGAAGGCGCTCCAGCATCGCCCCCCACCCCCAGGCCCCCACCCCCAGCAGAAGCCGCGTCCCCAACGAGTCGGGACACACTGTCTACGGCATCACCAGCACAAGGCCGGCGCCGGCCACACCGCTCGCTTCAGGGCTAAAGCTCGTCTGGTTTGTCACCTCTGTAGTTTCCAGACCCGAGGACCCGGCCAGCCTCACCCTGAGCGAACGAGGAGGTGAGTGGCCGCCTCCCCGCCCCCAGCCGCCGGCCGCTCCCCGCTCATCTACAGAAGGCGCTGGAGACGCGCCCGCCTGGGCTCGAGCCGGCTGGAGGGCCCAGCCGCTCTGCACCCCGGCTACCCCTGACCCAGACCCCTCGGCAGTGAGCTCCGTCCTCTCTTCCTGCTTGCTGCGGTTCCCATTATTCAGATGTTGGGCCTTCTTGACAAGATCTCTACTCTTCCATCTTTTCTTTCTGATATTCATTGTTCATTTATTTCATCCTTTTTGGAAGGCATCTTTAAATTATCCTTCAAAACTTTGCGGGGCTTGTCTTTTAGCCATTGTATGTTTGGAGCTCTGTTCTGCTCTGTTCTTCCCGACTGTCCCTGAGCTCCAGGCCTGTCCTCAGCCGGCCCCTCCTCGGCTCTGTGCTGGACCCCGCCTGTTCCCCGGGGCCGTGGGCTCAGCTTCCCGGCGCCCAGCACCGCGCCCAGACTCCCCTGCCGTCACCGCTCGCTCATCCTCTCAAAACCTCGTCTTCGTTTTAAAGCAGAGATGATGACACGTGCTTCTGCTTCTCTGCCACAAGGGCTTCCTAAAACCCCGTGTTTGCCCAGGTGGAGCCCACACCCGGAGAGGAGTGGGGCGCAGGTGCCCTTGCATCCGAGCTCCACACAGCACCCCACGGCCCCTGCCCCCTCGGCCACGCTTCTGACCGGCAGAGACCCCATGCCGGGCTCTGAACTTCCTACAGGTGGGCTTGTGGAGTCTGGATGCTTGGGTCTGGGCCGCTGCACTGTACGCCCCTGCACGCCCTGCGTGCTCGGTGTGTGCTCCGGCCGTGGGGCCGCGGACGGGCCTCTTGGTCTGCCCAGTGCAGCCGCTGGGAGCATTCTAGTCTCTTGTGGACAGCGCGCCCACATCTCCCAGCTGCGTCCCCTCGGTGGCTTTGCCCCGGAGCCCCAGACCCCCCGTCCTCACCGACTCTGATGCCCCAGATGTTCCCGTTTTAGCGCACCATGAAGGGAGACACTGCGCCTTTGCAGATATTTTCTTCCACCTACCCTTGTCTTCTCATTTGTTTAAAAGATTCATTGATTTGCTTGTCAGAGAGAGCACACAAGCAGGGGGAGCGGCAGGCAGAAGGAGAGGCCGACTCCCCGCTGAGCAGGGAGCCCGATGAGGGACTCGATCCCAGGACCCCGGGATCGTGACCTCGGCCAAAGGTCCACTGACTGAGCCCCCCGAGGCGCCTCCACAGTCCTCCAAGGGCTGCCTCGCGCCGTGGCCGCCCCCAGATGTGCGTCCTGGCCCGTGCCCCACCCTGGGCCCCGAGCGGCTCACCTGGCCGCGCCTCTGGTGTCAAAGCCAGGCTGGCACCAGGAGTCCAGGAGGGCCAGCAGCCTCCCCTGGAGGTCCGCGAAGCCAGCCATATAACGAGGCCGCCTTGTCCCGGAGGAGAAGGGGGTGCTTGTCTGTGAGGGAGCACGTCCTCGGGCCAACCTTCCAGCCCCCAGCCAAGACCCCAGACTCACCTCCACCCCAGAGGACGAGGAGCCAGCGTCTCAGAGGCCCGTCCATGTGACCTCGCTCCGTCTGGGAGCGCAGAGGCCCAGCCACACGTGTGGGAAACACAGCAGCCCCTCCCGGCCCCCAGGGCACGGCGCTCTCACCCCAGCCTACGGCTTCTGTCTGCACTCCTGCACACACACGTGCACACACCCATGAAGGCCCCACCGCTCCTGGGCCTGGGGCTCCGCCGTCACCCCCATCTCCATTTCAAAGAACTGGAGGACCCAAGAGGCAGGGGACATCCTGGGGGTCAGCGAGCTCTCTGCCTTCACTGAGCGGCGGTGTGAGGCACGAGGGAGACCAACCATGGCCAGAAATGCCTCGTCGCGGGCGCAGGCGGCATGGCTGTGCATGGGGCCCCAGGAGCTCCGAACTGCCCAAGCCCACCAGGAGGCCCTAAGGAAGCCCCCGGCAGGGACCCTGGGCCGCCGGACACTCAGGCCATTTCCACCACAACAGTCAGGCCTCGACAAAGCCCCCCCACAGCGGTCCCAACAGCAGACCCTTACTCACCCCTTCTCCTCTCCATGGGACCACATAGGTCAGGCTGCCTGGAGCCCAGTCTGAACAGGGACCCATCTGCCAGGTGGGGACCCCAGGGGGTGGTCCTCACAGGGAGCCCCGTTCCTGAGAGCCCCTCTGGCCACGGCCTCCGGAGCCCATCACACCTAAATCTAGTTACTGCCCTCTGGGTCCCACCCCTTGGGCCCTCCGTGTGGGGTCAGGGGCTCCCAGGTAACCCCTGCCCTCCCCAAATCATGGCTCTGGAGACCCAGACTTCATCCAAGTCGGAGCCCAGACAAGTTCCATGAGAAAGACGCTTCCCTTCTCCACCCTGAGTTGTGGCTGCAGCTTCCGCTGTAAGCCCAGCAGAGCAGCCTGGTGGTCACCAACGGGGCGGGCAGCGCCGGGGCGGGGAGCGGGCAGCGCCAGGGTGGGGAGCTGCCACCCCCCCCACCTCCCTATCCCCGCAGGCACAGGGCAAGCCCAAGGATCCGGAAGCTTCCCGGCTCCGGGAGGCGGGCCCGGTGGGAAGGACCCGGGCAGGTGGGCTCTGCCAGGCTGGGCTGTGGCCTGGATGGGCATCAGGCTGGGTGCTGGGCCCCGATGGCTCTACTCAGGGCTTGCTGCTGAGTGGACTGAGGACCGAGAGGGAGGGGCAGACAAGAGGTAGGAGCTCCGTCACCTAGCCCCTGGCACCCGCGCGCCTGCTCTCCCCTGCCTCGTGCCTCCCAGAAGTGTGCCCTCTGCCCGCACGTGGCCGGCACGGCCAGTCCTGGTGCTCACAGCCGGGGGCCAGGGCTGTGCACCCGGGGAGTCCGAGGGACCATAGCCCCCTGAGCACTTTCCACAGGGCCTACTCTGTGTGTACCCCAACCCGACGGATGAGTGTGTCGCTGTCTCAGAAGGTGGGCTGGGCCCTGGGACGAGGCTGGGGTAGGACCTGGTCTGTGTGTGCTGGGGGGACGCCCAGAGCTGCCGCTCGGGTCGCAGAAAAAGAGGCTCTGACCCCAGATGCGTCCTGGTAGAGCAGGGACCATAGCGCTCCCAGGACTAGGGCCCAGAGCCCTGACCCTTGCTTGCGGCCGCAAGGACCTCCTCCGACTCGGGACAGAGCACGCCGGGGCCCTGAGTGTCCCCACGTAGCTGAGCGCAGGCCTGGCTACTATTAATAATTTCCATACATCGCGCTCCCATTATGAGCAAAAATAACCGGCAGGGCAGCCGGGCGCCCCGCCCCACGCCGCTCACACAAAGGACCAAAATAGCGGCCTGGGAAAGGCTCGCTGGGCCTGGGCTCAGGCTCGGGCGGCGGGGCGGGGGCGCAGGGCCAGGGGCCCTTCCCTGCGCGGAGCTGACCCGGCGCCTCCACAGCCTGGCCCCAGTCCAGGAGCTTCGAGGGCCCCGGGGTGGGGGCGGGCCGGGGCTGGAGCGGGGGACCCCTGAGAAACCAACGGAGCACCAGGCCCCCATGGGGAAAGGCTCCTGCACACCGTGGTCCGCAACTGGGGTGGTCAGGGCCCCTGCAGCCCGTGCCCCCATTAGCCCCCCCCCCCCCGGCTCGCTTCTTGGCCCCTCCAGGGTCAACACCTGAGGGCTTGGGACCTGCTTGCCCCTCAGACGAGGCCGCAGGCCGGTGACCCTGGGAGAGGTGAGGCAGAGGGGAGAAGCCACAAAGCAAGGGGTCGGCGGCGGTGGCTGCGAGGCCCCAGGGGGGCCTGGGCCTTCCCCTCGCCTCACTGCCTCTGCTGGGGTACCAGCCCCATCCACCCTCCGCGTCTGCCCCCCAGGACAGCACTTCCTCTGTGCTCTAGGCCCCAGCCCTCCGTGGGGCGTGGGGGACCCTTGGCTCTCCACCATTCAGCAACCCCTCTGAATCCTGGGGTAGGGCCTCAGGCCTGGGGTGCGGGGTAACCTCAAATGGTGGCCTTGGGGGAGGGGGCAGGGCGGGGCCAAGGGAAGCCGGGCACTGCCCCTCAGCGCAGCACAAGACGCTTTGCCTGCAGCCCTGTCCCCAACCTCCCTGAGGATCCCCTCCCTCTGTTCGCAGGGACGGCCTCTCCCTCCGGGAGCCAGTGAGGTCCAGGGCAGCCCTCTGCCAATGCCAGCCCTCAGGGCCCTTGTCTGAGGTGCCTGCAGGCTTGGGGGGCCTTGCTCAGGCCGTGCTGGGAGCCCAGCCCTACCCCAGGCGGGCAGCTCAGGCCTCACGGGGGCACACCCCGCCTGGCCATACCCTGCTGGCCACACAATGCTTCTGTCCTGACAGTGGTCAGCATGCTCACATGGCCCTTCTCTTCCTGCTTCCTCCGGGGCAGCTGGCTTTCCCTCCAGCCAGCACTTGGGGTGACCTCTCCCAACCTGTGTGGGTGCTATGGCACACGGCCAGGGACAGTTGGGGACGTGCCCCCATTCTGCACCTGCAGCCCTGGCGTGGGGAGGGCAGGGTGGCACAGATGGAGGGAGGGGGCGCCATGGAGAGTGCCCTGGGGGGACGGCCGACAGCAGAACCCTTCCCTTGGCACGCTTCTATCTCTGGGGGGGGTCCGTTGTAGTCTGGACTGTCGTCAGGCCCGGCTTAGGGTCCGTCTCTGGTCATTTTTCTGCCTGAGCTTCTGCTGCGGTGACAGCAGACCAAGCTGCCCAGTGCCCGCGGCCCAGTCACACGGGGCCCCTGCATGCGTGGTTAGATCACCTGCCGACTCAGGCGCCTGTGACAGGCTCAGACCCCACAGAAGGAAACTGCGGAGGACCGGGCTTCCCTGGCCCCTGAGAAGGCGGACGCGGGGCCGCCCAGCAGCACGGTCAGCGGGAGGCTGTGGACCCCTCTGGCAAGACAGGTGCCCAGGTGCTGCCCTGGGGGAAAATAACTAAGGAGACCCAAAGGGGCCAGGGTGGCCACCATGGGAAGAGTGCCCGTGGACCCCCTGGCTGCCCAGGAAGGTGCCCAGGCAGCCGAGCCCAGACTCACAGCCTCAGACCCAGGTTGGGCCTGCCTCCCACCTCCACAGCTCGGCTCGGGCCTGGAGCCAAGGGGCCTCCCCCCTCCCACCCCCCCAGGCAAAGCTATCTTTTTACCTTGATAAGCTGTTTAAAAAATGTAAATAAAATAACTCAGTAGACAAAAGCGGGCATTCATCCTGCCCGGAGCCAGCCGCCGCCCTCGACATGAAATATCGGCGCACATTAAGTCGTGAGTCCCTGCTAATCCGAGCGGACAGGCCTGAATGCGGCCCCTTTCGCCGGGCTCGGCGGTGGGCACTGGAGCGTGCATCGCCTGCCGGGCCGCCCCGCTTGGGGACAATGGCTTTTCTTCGCAGAAGGGGCCTGTGCGGGACAAGAGCCCCCTTTGTGTTGGGAGCCCTGCCTTGGAGCGCGAGGGCGGTGCATTCAGCGGCCCTGACGCTCTGAAAGGCTGGGTGTAACAGAAGACGCCGGAACACTAGCCTGCCTTCTGCCTCCGCGCTCTTGCAAGCCCGGCCGCCCATTCAGCCTGCGGAGAATGGCCCTGCGCCCCGGGAGCGGGGCCCCTCCCACACTGTCCCTGGCGCGGTCATCCTGGTTTCTCAGCGCCCTTCACCGGTCTGCAGACGAGAGCCTGCGCCGGGGCGCGAGAGCCACCAGCATGTGGCCCACCCCTCCAAGGACCGAGGACGGTGTCCAGGTGAGGCCTCATTGCCATGAGCCTCCTGGCGGGGCCGGCCCCTCGGGGAAAGGCGCCCGGCCGGGGTGGGCCCGGGATCCTGCCTTCGTGCCCGCTGAGCCCTGAGCCATCCCAGCTGTGGGGAGCAGGGTCCCTGGGCCGTGCTGTCCCCGACTTAGGCTCACCTTCGGGCTTGAGGAGGCAGAGGGCGGGGGCTAGCCAGGAGGCGGGGTCCGGACACCCTGGAACCCGGACCTGTGATGTGGGGAGAGCACCCAGGGCCTCCCCAGGGGGTGATCCTCACGGCCCAGGGCACACAGATGCCACGGGGACGCCTGGGCCTGCAGCGACCACTCAGAGCCTCCCTCCCTCCTCACCCCGGAGCCCTGCTCCCTCTGCCTCACGCAGACCCAAGCCACTCCTGGCACCGCTGGCCCACTCCGTCTTCTCCAGGAAAGTTCTGGACTTAGATGGGGGCTGGCGCTGCTCACGAAGGAGACTCGACAAGCGCACTGAGGCGCCCAGAGCCGCGCCAGCTCGAACCCAAACACTTGGAGCTACTAATCCCACATCTCCACGCCTGCCTTTCCGACCCAGGCCTTCCCGGGACGGGGAGCCGGATGGCCCGTCCCTGTCACGACCCCACGTATTGGAGGAGACTGTGCCGTCACGACCCGTAACCTGGGCACCCCACTGACCTTGTGCAAATAAACATGGGCCCCAGGCCGAGGGGCTGGTCCTGGGGGTCCCTGGTCCAGGCAGGGTGGGGGTCCAGCCAGCCTGGTCCAGCGAGGAGCTCACAGGACCCCCCGAGTGTCTGACCGTCCCAGGGGCACCTCACTGATCGGACCTGACCCAAGTGAGCCACCGAATAGGCCTCATGGTGGGTCCAGGGCATGGCATGGACGGCCATCGAGGGGCTGTTCTTGTAGGCCAGGCCCTGCCCTCAGAATGGCAGCAGAGCGGCCAGTCCCCAGGCCTTGGTGTGGGTGTGGCTGCGGGGCCCCCCACAAGGACACGAAGGGACGGTTCTGCCCTCAGCCAGCAGCAGCTGGAGGCAGCTGGGCCCAGAGGGAACCGGGCTGCTTGCCCCCAGGCCACGCTAACACAGAGGCCGAGTGACCTCGCTAGTGGGCCTGAGCAGAAGCAGAAGGGTCCGATCCCATCAGGTCACGTGGGGTGCTCCCTGGCCAGGAGGCTCCGGACTGGGAGGGTGTGGGAGGTCCAGCTGTCCGGTGCAGGCCTGGCTGGCCCCCACTCCCTTGCCCCTCTTAGCCCCCACAGGTGATCCTGGGAAGTGACCAATGAGGCTGGACAGCAGTGTCGCAGGTGAGTGGCTCAGCCACCAGGCTTCCGCACCAAAGCCAGGGTGTCCTTGGGCCCTGGACCCCATTTGAGGACCCAGTGGGCACCTCAAGAGGAAGGACCCCAGGTGCTGGGCCAGAGAGCCAGGCAGGTGTGTGTGTGGGGGGCTGCTCCCAGACTCTTTCAGCCTGGTGAGTACGAGTCTCCTAGGACCCCAACATCTGGCACAGCCCACAGCTGGGGCCCCGGGGTGGCTGGTCCCTGAAACCCTCTGATGCCCCCTCTCCCGTGCAGCACCCCCACAGTGGAGGCCCTAGAGGACACTGCCAGGGTGGGCCCCCTGAGCCCCCTCAGCCCAGCCCTTGCCCGGCCCCACAGGCAGACCCCATGTGGGGGTCACACTCACTTCTTCGACCTGCCCTCCTGGTGCAGCCGGTGGATGCGAGCCAGCAGCGGGCGCTGGCCTGCCTCCTGCAGCTGGGAGACGCTGACCCGCGGCTCCGGGAGAACGGGGGCCTCTCAGTGAGGACGCTGACCCGCGGCTCCGGGAGAACGGGGGCCTCTCAGTGAGGACGCTGACCGCACGGCCTGCAGCTGCTTCAGCTTCGAGCTGCCCTGGGAGACCAGGGAGCGACCTCAGCTGGGGTCACGGGGCTGGGGCAGCCCCGGCCGAGGAGTCTGGCACCTGCAGCTCTGTGCCCATGGCGGGCACTCCGGGCAGGCGAGGCCCAGTGGCCCAGGGAAGGGTCATGTGTGGCTGTGGGGGGCTGGGGGTCCAGCCCGCAGACCCAGGAGCTCAGTCAATCCCAAGGCGCCAGGCCCTGCCCACCAAGGGTGCCGGAGCTCAGCAGGCTGCAGAGGCCCCCCCAGGCAGGCCGGGGGCCCACGGGGCTGAGAGGAGCGTGGCCGGAGGGGCTGCGGGCAGGGCTCACCTGGGCTGGCCCTGGGGGTGGCCGTGCGGCAGCCAGTGACCAGCTCCCAGGTGGCCAGGCCTCCAGGGAGGGGCCCTCCTGTCGCCAGCCCCGGTGCCCTCCAGCTCGTCCAGAAGCGCCCTCCGCGGGGGGCCGGGGGCCTCCTCCTGGAGCTGTGGACACACGGAGCCTCATGGAGGCTCTGTCCCGCCCCAGCCCTCCCTGCGGAGCCCCCCACCCTGCATGGTCCCGAGCGTGGGCGGCCCGGAAAGGGAACTGCGGCCTGTCAGTACCGCCCTCCCCTCCTGGGCTCTCTGGTCGGGTCTGACCCGCCGCGCCCCAGTCCACAGTCATGGCCCCGTAAAGACAGGGCTCCTTCCCACGCAGACGACGGGCAGAGCCCCGGAGAGGCTCCCGGCACTCCGCCCCGCCCCACGACCTGTGTGGCGCCCAGGACGAGCGCCAGTCTTTCAGACAGGGACGTGGTCGTGGGTCCCAGCAAGCAGTGGGAAACAGAAAACAGGAGGAAAACACCCAAACTGAACATCGCCTCTGACGGGCTCTCCCACCTCCTGCACTGCGGAAGATAGGGGGGCACGTGGGGACAAAAGAAGAAAAGCCTCTCCTGAGGGGGGGCAGGGGTGTCCCAGGGCCTCCCACCCGGACCCTGGAGCGCGTCCAGCCCTGGCTGCACTCGGCCCAAGCTCGGGACCTGCGTAGAGCCCAGACGCCTCTCCCGGCCGCCCCTCGGGCAGAGCTGCAGACTGTGGGCTGTGCTCGGGAAACAGGCGCCCCGACGCCCGAGGCCACTCTGTGGGGGGCGGGGGGCGAGACTGCAGCTGCCCCCGCAGACCTGAGACGGGCGACCCTGCACACGGCCTCCGCCGCTGTGACGCTGCCCGCCCCGGGTCTCAGGGGCCACTGTCCCCCATCTCCACCAGCTGCCCCGCGCCTTCCAGGAACGCGTGAACAGACACCTGAGGCTGAGCTGCCACTGCTTTCTTGCTCATGGAAGGAAAGATCTAGAAAGAGGCCGCTGTGCTCTTTGGTCCTGAGGTGGGCACGTACAGCTCCCACTCAGGGCCTCCGAGAGCAGCCCTGAACCGCTCCCAGAGCAGAGCAGGGGGGCCGTGTGGCTGGGACCTGTGGCTCCTGCTTACCGGCTAGCCAGCCCTTCTCCTCGGAAGGTGAGCTCAGGTACACACCTGTCTCCTTTCTCCCCTGGGCAGTCCCCACCTGCCTGGCCCCGGTCCAGGGCGGGGAGCTGAGGGAGGAAGCCTGCAGTCCTGGGCTGAGTGCCCACTGACCCGCAGCCACAAAGAACGAAGGCTTTTCCAAAAGAGCCACCATCCTTCCTGTGACGGGGTGACAGGCGGCCAGGTGTGGCTGCGGTGCCACAAGGAACGGTCCCTAAGGGGCCACACAGACCCCCTCCTAGTAGGACAGGCCCCGGAGCCCCCAGACCCACTGCACAGTCCACTCTGGGGCCGGCTCCTTCCGCGGGGCTCGTCCAGCTACCTGCCACCGTGGGAGCCTTCCCGGCGGCCAGGAGAAGGGGATCGAGCGTGTATGTCCTTCTGAGATGGCCACTGCCCACTGCCGGGGCAGGAGAAGGCTTGGGAGAGTAGCTGAAGGGACAGCAGTGCGGCTGGATGCCTGCCAGCTTCCAGGGCTCCCGGGACGGCAGCACGGAGCGCGGGGGGGGGGGGGCTTGCCAGGGTGGGGGCTTGCCCTGACCTACCTGCCGTGCTGCACCTCCCCTCCTCCCCCCGGAGCTTCTGGCCCATGGCTTGAGGCAAGGGAGCAGAGGGGGCTGGGGCTCGGAGCGTCACTGCTTGGGCTCCCCGGCTCCCGAAGCAGAAACGGCCCTGCGCCCTTCCCAGGACCACCATGGAGGCAACGTCACCCGGCCCCGGGGCCCAGGCAGGAGCAGCCGTGGAGGAACCCAGACCCCACAGCGGGTCCGCAGGCCTCGCTGAGGGCAGTGGTAACCACTGAGGGCCCGGGCAGGTCCGTGCTGCCCTGTGCCGTCTTCCCTGGAGAGAGGAAGCCTCCCACCAGCCCCCAGGGACCTCCCGAGGGCTCTGCTGACCAGCCCTGGGTCACAGGCACCCTCTCCCCCACTGCCAGTGACTCGGGTCATCAGGGAGGGACAGACCGCCTGTGGCCCCGTGGCCCTTCCCGCGTCTCTGCCCCGAGAGCAGCGCGGGGCCAGGCTGGGCCAGAACGCTCCCCTTCGACAGCACTGTTAAGTCTGGAGCTCGGAGAGGCACGTGCATCCCGTCTCACACAGCCCGCTGGGCCTGGAGACAGACAGCACATGGATCTAAGGCGCTGCCTCCATGAGGACGGAGAAGGCAGGCCACGGAGCCCCATCCCCGGACAGCGTGGCCAGGGACCGTAGCAGGGGAGGCGCACTTGTCAGCAAGCTCCTGGCAAGAAGAGAGGCCGTGCTGCGGGCCAGAGGGGCCGGAGTGCTGGGGGCCCTCCACTCCCACGCCTGAGAGTCCCGCGGACCACGAGGGCAGGGCTGAGGTGGGCACTTCCTAGGGCAAGAAACCAGAAGCAGAGAGGCCCCAGAAAGAGTCCCCCCGAGCCCAGCTACAGCCCAGCCAGGCAGGGCGGTCGGCATCTTCCAGACCCTCCAGGAACGAGGAGGGGCTGTCTTCAACAGCGGCTCCAGAGAGCAGGGACAGAAGGAAGGCTTTCAACGCACTTGACGAGGTCAGTTCACCTTGACCCAGGAGCAGAGACAAGCCTCGCCAACGCCCCACGCCGGGACCAGGAGAGGCGCATCCCGGACACGCAGGGCGCGCGCTGGGAATCCGCGAAGCCATTCCCCAGATGACGTGCTCACGGCGCTCCGGTTCGACTCGGAGCCGCAGGATACAAACATTCAAAAGAGCTTTGGCTTTTGCAAAACCCCTGGCTTTCTCCCGCCAAGGGCTAGAGCCACTCAGAGCCTCCGTGCGCGTAGCTGGGAGGGGCTGATGGCCACTGCAGCTCCGGCGAGCGCGGAGCCCAGGCCTGACCCCCTCCCCACGTGGGGACCCAGAAGTCTGCCAGACGCGGCAGCAGGTGGGGGCCGGTCCTCCACCCACGAAGCCAGCCCTGCGCCTGGCAGGGCCCCCCGCCGCCACCGCAGCCTCCGCAGCTCACAGACGCCGCTCCCGCCAAGCCTGCAGCCCCGTCCCGAAACCGCCACGCTGGACGCCCGCCCCGGTGAGCTCGGCCGGATCTGGGCCCTCCGCCTACCCTCACCTGGCAGCAGGAGGCAGGACACGAGGGACGGGCCTTCTCCTGACTCGTCCATCCTCCTGGGAACCAGGGTGACCTCACCCTTCTGCTGCTGCTGGGAGTAAAGGACAGAGCAGGGTGCCCCGGGGTCAGGCACTACCGTCACCACCCACCGGGGCAGAGCCGCCCCCCAGGCCAAGGGAGACCACTGCAGCCTCCCTTCCGGGCCACACACAGCCTGCAGCGGCCAGCCGGGCGGTCCCTGCGTCGGGAAGCCGCGAGCAAGACTTGTGTGAACCGGCGAGGACCGGCCCCATGCGGCACACGGGCGGTCACAGCCCTCTGGGTCCCCTGTGCTGGGCAGAAGCTGGTGGTGGCCACAGGCCCTTGCCTCGTGCTCTCGGCCTCAGGGCCCAGCCCCACACGCTCGCTCACCTGCCGCAGCATCTGCAAGGCCTGTGGGAACAGGGGTGGGTCCTGGCCTGGGGGGACAAGACAGGGCTATGCAGAGCCCACCAACCCCCCGTGACTGATGCCTGGGGGCTCCCCACAGATGCCACCCGGGGGTCCATGGACTTCTGTGCCCTCTCTGGCCAGAGCTCCCTGCTGCCCCTTCCCTGGGACCTGTGGCCTGGCCATCCGTGGTGCCCACTGGGATGGGCTTCTGGCCACAGCTTGGGAGAAGCCCAGGCCCCATGTTTCAGTGGTGGCGAGCTGCAGGTCTCAGGGTGGCCACACTGTGTGAGTGGGGAAGGGGCAGCAGACAGCAGGCCCAGCCCACGGCTCTGACCGGCCACGGCACCCCCGCCCTCTGTGTCCTGTCACAGCCCACTGCCATCCACGGCCCACCAAGTCTGGCCTGCAGCCGCCGGCGAGGTCCCAGAGAGGTCCCAGGCTCTCCTCCCTAGCCCTGCTCTCCGAGCCCCTGCGGCACCTGCTCCCCAAAGAGTCCCCCCCACAGCCCTGGTCCTCTCTCGCTTGCCCAAGTCCCCAGGCGCAACACAGGACTACTGGGCAGGACGGGGCCCCACTAGGACATCCGGCCCAGGGAAAGTTGGGGCCACCCTCATGCTGGAAAAGGGAGTGTACCCTCAGACCAGGTGTGAGGTCACTGCAGGGGAGGGGCGCTGGCCGGGGAGGGTGTGTGTGGCCTGCTCTCCGCTTGGGGACAGAAAGTGGCCTCTGAGTCACCCGCAGCCACCAGCGCCCCCTGGCTGCCTCTGGAGGGCCCGCCCCACCCCTGCGGCCACCAGCCCCCGGCCCTCAGGGCAGGGCCACCTGCTTGCTCCCGGGTTCTCCACCGCCTTTGTGCATGACCCCCAGGGCTCTAGGAGCCCCTCTTCAGGGGTGCCTGGGGGAGTCCCGGGATCAAGCCCCACATCGGGCTCCCTGCTCGGCGGGAAGCCTGCTTCTCCCTCCCTCACTCCCCCTGCTCGTGTTCCCTCTCTCGCTGTGTTTCTCTCAAATAAATAAATAAAATCTTATTAAAAAAAAAAGCAACCCCTCCTTACCCAGCTAGCCCTGCTGCTGATGGCCTCCACAGCTCCGCGAGGACGTTACAGAGCACAGGGCCTGGCGGGCTGCAGCCCCAGCCCAGGGGGATGGCAGAAGCCGTGCTCTGCCTGCGAGCGGCCGTGCCCATGGTGGCTGAGCCTGCGCGGTGGGGGAGGGGAGGTCACTAACTGATGCCCTAGGTCAATTGGGGCCCAAGAGCGCAGGGGACTTCACCGGTAAATCTATCCAAGAATTGAGGGGACAATAGCAGCCTGCTGGGCTCCCGCAGAAGACCAGGCTCGGAGGGAAACGGGGGTACACAGGGACGGGACCTGGAGGGCGGGCCGCCCACCCGAGGACGCGCACGGGAGAGGGAGCGGCACGCCGGGTGCACGCCAGGAGCTAGGCTCGCCGAGGGCTGGGGCTCCAGTGGGTTTCGTTAGAGGAACTTGGCGAAAGTCCGATGTGCCTCTCAGTAGGTGCAGAACGAGCGCTGCATAAAAGTGATTTCTATTCATGATTTAAGAAACAACCCAGCAAGCCAGGAATAGAGGCGACTTCATTGCCCAGAAGAAAGATGTTTGTAAGAAGCACAGAGCTTAATGCTGAAAGCAGTGCCCGGGAGACGGGGCCAGCAGGAGGGCGCCCGCTGCCCGCTGGGCACAGCCCGAGCCGGGAAACCCCTGCACCGGACGAGCGGCACTCTGGCCGGTCCCTCAGCGAGCACCGCTCAGCGCTGGAACGAGCGGCCAGGCCGGGAAAAGGCCCGGAGGGACGGCCACCCCAGAGGAGGGCCCATCCCCACAGCCGCGCGCAGCAGGGCCCCGGCCCCAGATCGTCCTGGGAGAGGCAGGCGGAGCGGCAGTCCGGGACGCCTGTCCCCGCGCCCCGTCGGCGCCCACACAGGGCAGCCCATCCGCAGGTCGGCCATGCGCTGGGGACGCGGGAGACGGCCGTGCCTCCTGGAGCCTGCCGTCAGCCCCACCCTGCTCCGGGGAGGGTAAGTCTCCACAAACTGAAACAAAGGGCCGCCCGGGGGGCTCGGTCAGTCGGGTGTCCACCCCAGCCCAGGTCATGGTCTCAGGGTCCTGGGATCGAGCCCCGGGTCGGGCTCCCTGCTCAGCACGGAGCCTGCTGGCGATCCCGGCTCTCCCTCTGCCCCGCCCCCACTGTAAATAAATAAGTGAATAAATAAACACATAAAAAAGAGAAGTCATTAGGGTTACTTAGCGGGCTTGCTGTCGCCTGGACACACAACACAAGGCCGACACTAAAACCCCGTTGTTTCCCTATAAACAAGCAACAAACAGAAATAAACATTAAAAACAATTAGAACAGCTCCCCCAAATTCAAATTTCCTTGGATAAATCTAACAAACGGATTTAATGAAGGAAGGGCCATCCCATACACTAAGAAAGAGAAGCGGTCGCCTACCCCACAGTTAGTGGGTTGACGCCACGGTGTCCCAGCCCCAGTGAGTGTCCCCATAGTCCCCCAAGCCACCCCCGCCCCGCGCCGCACAGCCCCTCGCTAAGGCTGAGCGCCACCGGGGCCTGGAGAGGGCAGCCAGGGGCCAGCGGAAAGACCCCAAGCAGGAGCTGGGCGCCCGGGGGCCCCTGATGTGTGACCAGGGTAACCCCAGAGCCCAGGACTTTGTGTCCCTACTGGGACGCGGAGGTCACCAGCCTCACTCCCCTCCTCCCACCCCGGCAGCGCTGACCCTGGAGGACGAAGAGAGGCTCCGCGAACACCCTGATGACCTGAGGCAGAGAGGTCTCCCAAAAAACACAGTCACAGACAAGAGTCCCACTAATTAACGGGATTCTGCAGGAAACCACAGGGTACTGTCGACGGGGACAGCCTGCTCTCAGCCGCTGCCCTGCCCGGGCAGCCACGACCGGGGCCCACCGACAGCTCTGCCCTGGGCGTGCCCCCGGCCTGGCACCCACAGCTGGGCACGGCACACCCTCCTGGGCAGTCACACACATGGTCACCCCGCAGGCGGCCTCCGGGGACCCCTGGAAGCCCAAGGTGTAGCTGGAGGGGACCCGGGGCAGGTCTGGGGGGCGGGGCGGGTCAGTTGGAGGGGACCAGGGGCAGGTCTGGGGGGCGGGGCGGGGCAGCTGGAGGGGACCCGGGGCAGGTCTGGGGGGCGGGGCGGGGCAAGGACACGGTCCGGTCAGCAGAAGGCTGTGGGTAGGGTGCGGGCCGTGGGGCTGGGAGCACCCCTAGGCCGACATCCACCCAAAGACACAGGAGGGGGGGGTCAGGACGCGACTGAAGGAGCAGATCAGCAAGCTAAGTGTCACTTTGCAGAGCCCGGGCCGGGACCTGGGGGGCCTGGGTCCCTGCTGCCCTGACTTAGGGACTCTGGCAGGCGGCTGGGCCGAGGAGGGCATGTGGGAGCCTGGTGCCGAGCGGCCTCTGTCCACAAGATGGACACCGGCCGTGCCCACAGCCTGGCATGGCCCCCACTCCCCACCGCCAGCCTGGAGCTGAGCCAGGCCCAAGGTCATAGCCAACACCACCCGGACGTCTTGGACTTGCTGACCGATGGCCTCTGCCTGGGCTTGCCCCTGACCCATCCCAGGACCGGGCGGGTGGGGGGGGGGGCTGCATGCAGGGAGGGCCCAGGAAGCAGATGGGTTTCAGGAGTCAAATCTCTGCACCCATGGCCTGGGCTGTCCCTGCCAACAGCCTCAGGCTCCTGCCGCCAGGGGGACGAGGACCAGGAGGCACCCGGGGAGACCTCCTTTCTGTCCCCCGGACAGGAGGGAGAGAGACGCAGGACTGGGAGGGGCGGGACTGGCACACCCAGCTGACTCAGGGGCCCTGAGCTCAAGGAACAGCCCCGGGGCCCCAGCACACGACCACCTGCCGCGTCAGGCCCCAGGAGGAGACAGAACACGCACAGAACGGGCGCGTCCTCTCGGGGGAGTAGGAGCCCTGTGGTCGCTGACACCGTGACCGGGCGCACCCCCCCTGCGGTCTCCGTGCAACCCCCCTCCCAGGCCCCCCGCCCTCCTCCAGAGACCCAGGTCAGAGCCCCCACAGGCTCCTGCGGCCAGGCTGGGGTCCCACTGGGCACCCCCTGGAGGCCGGCTGCCGGGCCAGACCTGCCCTGTCTGCGGGGCATCCCGTGTCTGCCTCCACCCCCGGACGGCCCTCCTGCCCCTGCCGGCCACGGTCTCCCGCCCAGCCTTCTGCCCCTCTCGGTTCCCGGTCCCAGGGCCTACCCTCCTTTGGGCTCAGCCCTTCCCGAGTGGGACAGAGTGAGGGCAGGCGGCAGGTGAAGAGAAGGGGCACGCTCAAGGCGCCCACCAGCACCACAACCCCGTGGGGGCCGCCCCGATCTGGGAAGTGGGTTGAGAAGGCCTCGCTGTCCTGTTTCCTCCAAGAAAGCATGAGCCTCCGGGACAGGACCCCTCGGCCTCCGTCTCTCCGGTGCTCAACCCAGGCTCCCCGAAGCGTCGGGCCAGCTGTGGGAAGTCCTGACAGGCAGGGGCGTCCACACAGAGGTGGGCGACATCACCACACACCCTGGGAGTTCCTCCAGCACTGGGGATCCATTAGGTGAGTGTACCCCATAAACACACAGAAACCAACCAATTCCAAGGGCAAGCTAGAAGATCTGCTGGAAGAAAGGATCTTACTAACAACAGGAATTTAGAAAGATGAACCCAGGGCGCCTGGGGGGCTCAGTGGGTTAAAGCCTCTGCCTGCGGCTCAGGTCATGATCTCAGGGTCCTGGGATCGAGGCCCGCGTCGGGCTCTCTGCTCGGCGGGGAGCCTGCTTCCTCCTCTCTCTCTGCCTGCCTCTCTGCCTACCTGTGATCCCTCTCTCTGTGTCAAATAAATAAATAAAATCTTAAAAAAAAAAGATCTTCTTTAAAAAATAACTAAATAAAATAAAAAAAGAAACATTCTTTTACATTTAAAGAAAAGTGCAACAATATGGAAGACCTATTTTTTGAAAAGCACAAGAACAAAAGAACCAACCAGAAGGCAAACCCTGTCCTTGAGGGGTGTTCCTGTTTCCACCTGAACCACACAGCGGCCTTGGCTTAGGGCCCCAGTCCTGCAGGCCAGGAGCAGAGCAGGGGGCCCCTGGGGACAGCCACCAAGGCCAAGCCACGTCCAGGGAAAGGAAGCAGAGCCCACCGCTGGGGGAGGGTGTCACAGAACATAGATGAGGCGTCAGGGGCCCCCCAACGGGCCCACTACCAGTGCGGGAAATTCAGTGAGAGTACAGGATTCCCGTGGAACCAAATAGGCTCATCCTGATGTCCAAAGGGAGGAGGAGGGAGGGAGGCATGGA
>PITA01007608.1:62906-90521 GCA_004023965.1 Spilogale gracilis | reverse complement strand
ATTTATTTGACAGAGAGAAACACAGCCAGAGGGGGAACACAAGCAGGGGGAGTGAGAGAGGGAGAAGCAGGCTTCCCGCCGAGCAGGGAGCCCGATGTGGGACTCGATCCCAGGTCTCCGGGATCCTGACCTGAGCCAAAGGCAGTCGCTTAACCAACTGAGCCACCCAGGCGCCCCCAAGAGTCAGTTCTTAACCCCTGAGCCACCCAGGCGTCCTGGGAGAACTCTATAGTTTTATAATTCAATTTCCAGTGTTGTGAGTTTGGTTATTAAACTCCTATTTTTACCAGTTTGGCCACTGAACCACCAATTTTATTTATTTTATTTATTTTTAAAAGGCTTTTATTTTTGGGTAATCTCTACACCCAACATGGGGCTTGCACTCACAATCTCAAAATCAAGAGTTGCTTGCTCTCCTGACTGAGCCAGCCATGTGCCCCATGAACCACTGACTGGAAATCTTGCGCTAAGTTCTTAAAACTAACTAATAAATGATAGAACCTCATGATATTATAAATTGTGGCCCATCTGTTTATATATATCAACAAATATTTCCTCACTAAGAGGGCTCCATGGAAGAATAAAACCAGCTTTCTGGATAATTTTTATTCCTATCCTCAGGAATTTACATGTAGATTCTATTTGGAGAGACAGGCATTCAAATAATTATCACAGATGGCAAAACATGCATACATAAACACAGGCTACATAGTTCTTGTAAAACATTTTTTAAAAGTCACTTCTCTAAGCAATTTTGCTTTGCCTCATTTCTAGTCCTCATGAAGTCTGCCAGTGTGATGGTCATGAAAGAAGCTCAATAAACAGGGGCGCCTGGGTGACTCAGTTGGTTAAATGACTGCCTTCAGCTCAGGTCATGATCCTGGAGACCCAGGATCGAGCCCCACATCGGACTCTCTGCTCAGCCGGAAGCCTGCTTCTCCCTCTCACTCCCCCTGCTTGTGTTCCCTCTCCCGCTGTGTTTCTCTCTGTCAAATAAATAAGATCTTTAAAAAAAAAAAAAAAAAGCTCAATAAACAGTGTTCAGTTGATACTCTGAGACAGAGAAATTGGTTGATGATATCAAAAAGGACCCTCAGCAGAGATTAGAAAGAGAAAATGAGTTGTAAATAACTATGTTGTGAGATGTCACATAGAAATAGATGAGATAAAGATTACTTGACACCTTAAAATTTCAGCCAAGATTCAGTGCTAATCCAAAGGGACTTTTGTCTTCCTAAATCACCTATATTATGTCCTGAGCACACTAGCTTTTCCTGAAGGTCTCCAAGGATGTTCAGTAGTCATGCCTAAAAATGAAACTGGTTTGGGAATGTAACATCAGAATTAGGGTTCCATTTAGAATTTTTCTATATCTGGGTACCTGGTTGGCTCAGTTGTTTGGGCAACTGCCTTCACCTCAGGTCGTGATCTCGGAGTCCCAGGATCGAGTCCCACATCAGGCTCCCTACTCAGTGAGGAGTCTGCTTCTCCCTCTTACCCTCTCCCCTCTCAGGCTCTCTCTCACTCTTTCTCTTTCTTTCTCTGAAATAAATAAATAAAATCTTTAAGAAAATTTAAAAGAAGAAATTTCCTATTTCTTTATTTGGTTTTTTAAAAAGGTTTTATTTATTTATTTGAGAAAGGGGGAGAGAGAGAGATCAAACACACCAGTGGTGGAAGGGGCAGAGAGAGAAATGGACTCCCTGCTGAGCAGGGAGCCTGACCCAGGACCTGGGGATCATGACCTGAGCTGAAGGCAGATACTTCACTGCTGAGCTACCCAGATGCCTTTTTATTTAGTTGTTTGTTTGTTTGTTTTTAATGACAAACATTTCAAGAGAATTAAACACATTTTTCAGGAAGAATATTTTTCATGAGTGTTTTAAGATTTAAAAAAATCTCTTTGGGGGCACCTGGGTGGCTGAGTCCTTAAGCATCTGCCTTTGGCTCAGGTCATGAAACCCAGAGTCCTGGGATCAAGCCCCATATCAGACTCCCTGATCAGCAGGAGGCCTGCTTCTCCATCTCCCACTCCTCCTACTTGTGTTCCCCCTCTGGCTGTGTTTCTCTCTCTCTGTCAAATAAATAAATATAATCTTAAAAAAATAAAAAATAAAAAATAAATAAATAAATCTCTTTTGAGCCCACCAAGTTCAGGTGTGAAATAGAAGAAATGAGTCATTACGAAAAGGAGTTAATTTTTGCAACAAAAAGTGTTACATATACTTTTAATTTATTTGAGGCTTAGAAATTAACTCTTTCTTCTTTTAAGTAATCTCTAGAGCGCCTGGGTGGCTCAGTTGGTTGAGTGACTGCCTTCGGCTCAGGTCATGATCCTGGAGACCCAGGATCAAGTCCCACATTGGGCTCCCTGCTCAGCGGGAAGCCTGCTTCTCCCTCTCTCACTCCCCCTGCTTGTGTTCCCTCTCTGGCTGTGTTTCTCTCTGTCAAATAAATAAAAAATCTTAAGAAAAAAAAGTAATCTCTACACCCAGTTGGGCCTCAAACTCATGACCCCAAGATCAGAGTCACATGCTGTATAGACTGAGCCAGTCAGGTGCCCCAGAAGTTCATTCTTTATAGTTAAAATATAAGGCTTCGGGGCGCCTGGGTGGCTCAGTTGGTTGAGCCTCTGCCTTCGGCTCAGGTCGTGATCCCGGAGACCCGGGATCGAGCCCCACATCGGGCTCCCTGCTCGGCGGGAAGCCTGCTTCTCCCTCTCTCGCTCCCCCTGCTTGTGTTCCCTCTCTGGCTGTGTTTCTCTCTGTCAAATAAATAAATAAAATATTTTAAAAAAATAAAATAAAATATAAGGCTTCTATTAAAATCTAACAATCTAGCAAAAAATAGGAAATGAAAAAATGTTTAAATCTTTTAAAATATAAAGTATGTCACTGATGGACAGAACGCTTTTGTGGGATAGATAGGCCGGCGTAGGAGACACACAAGTTTGGTAATTACCTGATTGTACACACCCAGACATCTATTTTTGAAAACTAGTGGAAAGTAGTTTCACTGCAGATGCCTGAATAATTTTGTGATTATGTAATGCCCAGGTTAATTTCAGAAATCACTCAAGCAGGGTAGGGGATTAGCAAAGTCACCAAAAAAGATCAAAATGTAAAAGCGTCATGCTCAGATATGTTTTTAACAAGCTCAAATCTAAAACTTTGACTTTTACTCTCTCCTCTTCCCAAGTTGCCAAACTGGCTTTTCTGGAGGCAAGCTTGGTTGGGGTGAGTGACAGTGATATTTCTGTTTGGGTAAAATCACCTTTGTCTTTTGATGTCCTTGTTCCTCCTCCTTGACTTTGTGATCTTTCTCTTTTCTTCTTCTCTAATCTTCCGTCTCCATGCCATGTCCTTTTGGCTTTCTTGGTTCCTCTGGGCTCCATGTTTGCTTTCTTCCGTGCCAGTCTCCATACTTTCTGTCCTCACTTGTCATGCTTCCCATGGCCAGGTCGTTCCACTCCTGTTTTCCCACACGAAGTGTTCAGGAGGCATCCTGGGGTGCAAAAGTAAACAGTTAACTTGACTTTTCAACTTCCCTGGGTCAAATATTACTTAGTGTGACAAAATCTTAACAAACAGGCATAATTGTTTATTGGTAGTGTGTCTGCGAAGGATCCACAGGACATATAAAATGTAGGTGGTTCTCACACCCAGTGGGGTGACTATAATGAAAAGAAAAAAAAGCAAAGGTGGAAAACAACAAGCGTTGGCAAAGGTGTGGAGAAATTGGAACCTTTGTGCATTACTGGTGGGAATGTAAAATGGTGTAGCTGCTATGAAAAACAGTTTGGCAGTTCCTCGAAAAGTTAAATGTGGAATTACCCTATGACTCAGCAGTTCCACTCCTAGGTATATGCCCCAGATAATTAAAAGTAGAGACTTGAACAGAGTCTTGTACACCAATGTTTGTAATAGTATTATTCACAATGGTCCAAAGGTGGAAACAACCCAAATGTTCATCAGTCGATGAATGGACAAACAAAATGTGGTATATACGTACAATGGGATAGTACTTAGTCATAAAAAGAAAGGAAATTCGGACACATGCTACCATGTGGATGAACTTTGAAAACTACGCTATGTGAAATAAGCCAGGCACAAAAGGACAAATATTGTATGATTCCATTTACATGAGTAATCAACCCATGGAGAGAGAAAGTAGAAAAGTGGTTACAGGGGGGTGGGGGGTGGGGGCAGGAGTATGCAGGGCTGGAAGGGGAATCAGGAAGTTAGTGTTTAGTAGGAATAGAGTTTCTGTTGGGCATGATGGAAAATTTCCAGAAACAGATGGTGGGGATGGTTGCACAACATTGTTAAGGTGCTTAATGTCACTCAACTGTGTACTTAAAAATTATTACAATGGTAGGGGCACATAGGTGGTTGAGTCAGTTTAGTGTGTCACTGGATTTGGGGCTTAGGTCATGACCTCAGGGTTGTGAGGTCGAACTCCACATGGGGCATGGAGCCTGTTTAAGATTCTCTTTATCCCTCTGCCCCTCCCCTCCTCTTAAAAAATTATAATGATAAATTTTATGTCTATTTTACCACACACACACACAAATGTACGTGGTTTGTGGCCAGCCCAGATTAGGTCTCACTAAAGTACCTTTTCCTAATGAGGGCCAGTTTGGGGCCCAGAACCAGCTCTGTGTCTGCTTCAACTTTAAATGCTGAGAGGAGGTTGAATCTCTCTTCCCAAAACTCTGCCTGACATGGGAATTACTACTGTTAATTGGTTATTTTCATGGAGCAGTCCCTAGAAAGCACTATTTAATAAGATTTAGGACATTGGGAAAAAACCAGAGTTGTGCATTATAACTGGTCATTATAATGGATTTCCATAGAGTTAATATATTGGAGAATTAAAATTTTAAAAACCCAAACTTTCATTTTTGTTACCAAAATAACACCTGATTATTATAGAAAATTTAGAAAATAAAGGTAAAGAGGAAATAAAAATCACTTAGAACCCCGTCATCCAAAAAAAAAAAAAAAAAAAGAACCCCGTCATCCAAAGAGAGATAACTGTAACATTTTGGTGTATACCCTTTCAATTATTTACAATTCATTCGTATCCTATATATGTGTGTATACATGTATGGATATGTATATATATGCTTATGTTTGTGTATATATATATATAAACCGTTTTATATATGTGTGTGTGTGTGTGTATATATATATATATATATATATGACATTTTATAACCTCCTCTTTGAATGTAACAATGTCTCCATACAAGTAGCGGTTAAAATATGGATCTGTAGGACCTCACTTTTGTTTAGAATGCTCACTTTGTCATACTGGTCCCTTAACTACTTTGGTGGAGCAGTAAATCCATAGAAATGGCTCCCAGGCATTATATTATGTGAAGAAAACAGGACTGGGCTGCCTTATGCAATTTGGTCCCCTCATTCAGACACGTGTTCAGGTTGGAGCAAGTTGAAGACAGAGAGGACTCCCTGAGATGCGAGGGAGGCGGCCCCGGTGGTAGATGGAGCCTCAGCGGTTTGCCTCCCTCTGGTGGCCGCATGCAGCCAGTTGAGTCATTTGCGGAATTACACGTCAGCCCTCTCCGCCTTTTATTCAAGTTCCTTAAAATAGACATCCCTGCTGATGTCATACTAGGAGAGAATAGCGATTTTTTCAGGCTTTTGTTTTTCTTTTGGGAGCTTTGTCCTAAACGTGGGAATAATGTCCACACCTTAATTCAAATTCTTCTACATAGGAAAGCGGACTGTTGGAAGGCCCTGACCAAACTCAAGTGTGGAAACAGCAGCTGGGGCAGGGGAAGAATAGGAGCGAAGGTTATTTTTATGGCAACTTTCTTTTTTTGATATATCTAATCAAAGAGTGTGGCTTGAGGACGCCTGGGTGGTTCAATGGGTTAAAGCCTCTGCTTTCGGCTCAGGTCATGATCTCAGGGTCCTGGGATCAAGGCCCACATCTGGCTCTCTGCTCAGCAGGGAGCCTGCTTCCTCCTCTCTCTCTGCCTGCCTTTCTGCCTATTTGTGATCTCTCTCTCTGTCAAATAAATAAATAAAATATTTTTAAAAAAATAAAATAAAAAAAAAGAGTGTGGCTTGAGCCGTGCACAAATTGGGACAGGAGCTGGTGCAAAGGTGAATGAAGTCTCACTGTAGTAAGTCTCTGTGGGGAAATGATTTGGCTTTCTTTGGAGAATCTCTACCCCAAGGAAGAAATCTGAGGCTGCCACAGCATTCTCTCTCTGACCTCACGCTGTATGCACTGAATTCAGTCTTCCTGCACTTTTCTCCCTCCAGTAACACTTTTCCTCACCTTTCACAGCATTGGCTCCCTGTCCTTCAAGGCTCAGCTTAAGGGCTACCCTCCTACACAGGGTTTCCTTGACCCTCATATCCATTCTTCTCCACCAGGGACCCTATTTATTTCCTTCTTTGAACTCACAACCCCAAGTTTAAGAGTCACATGCCCCTCTGACTAAGCCAGCCAGGCACCTCTGGGGAATTTTTTTTTAAAACTAGAAGCTTTTTGTTTTTTATTTATATCTATCTATTTTGTTTATTTATTTATTTATTTATTTATTTATTTATTTATTTACTTACTTACTTATTTATGACAGAGAGAAAGAGAGAGAGGAGGGGGGAGGGACAGAGAGAGACTCTCAAGCAGGCTCCACACCCAATGCAGAGCCTGATATGAGGCTTGATCTCACAACCCTGGGATCATGACCTAAGCTGAAATGAAAAGTTGGATGCTTAACTGAGTGAGCCACTCAGGTGCTCCTCTTTTATTTTATTTTATTTTTTTAAGTAGGCTTCATACCCGGCATGGAGCCCAAGTTGGGGCTTGAACTCAGAACCCCAAGATCAAGACCTGAGCTGAGACCAAGAGTCAGATGTTTAGCTGACTGAGCCACCAGGTGCCCATAATCTCAAAAATTTTTTTAATAGATAATATAGGGGGCCAGCGGCCCCTCGTAACTTTTTTTAATTCTTGGTTGAAATTTTCTTGACTCTGCTTACTCTTTAGTCACCCTCACGTTGCCGGTTGATTGTGGTAATGTGAATGTGGTACAGTGTGCTATTTAATCTGTGTCCTCCACCACTTCTTTTTTTTTAATCTTATTTTTTTTAAAGATTTCTATTTATTTGACTGAGAGAAACACAGCTAGAGAGGGAACACAAGCAGGAAGAGTGAGAGAGGGAGAAGCAGGGGCTTGATCCCGGGATTCCAGGATCATGAAGGCAGTTGCTTAACCAACTGAGCCACCCAGGCACCCCTCCTCCACTACTTCTATCCATGTTCTCCTTTTCTCCTTTTCTTTTCTATTCTGTTACCTCCTCTGCTAGCGTCTATGGTTATTCTCTTCAATGCCTCACCCTTCATTTTTTTTGGACTCACTTTATGACATATTTTAAAATGTCTTGATTTCAAAGATATTAGAAAGCATAATAAAATACATAAAAGTGCACATACTTGCAGGAATTAGTCTCATGCAACCCACTTCCTCATGGAGCCCATGTCACCAAGTCTACAGCCATCTCCAGTTGGGGCATTCTAAGGCCCCACAGGTTCTTGCTGAATATCCCCCTTGATTAGAGCTACCTCTTCTGTCAACTCCCATTAAGGTCAAAGGTAAAGTTCACTACAAGGGACAGTGTATTAGTCTGCTAAGGCTTCCATACAAAATACCATAGGCTAGGTGGTTTAAATAGCAGAAAATTGGGCGCCTGGGTGGCTCAGTTGGTTAGGCAAATGCCTTCGGCTCAGGTCATGATCCCGGAGATCCAGGATCGAGCCCCACATCAGGCTCCCTGCTCGGCGGGAAGCCTGCTTCTCTCTCTCTCACCCCCTCTGCTTGTGTTCCCTCTCTGGCTGTGTTTCTCTCTGTCAAATAAATAAAGTCTTAAAATAAATAAATAAAGAAATAGCAGAAAATTATTTCCAGTAGTTCTAGAGGCTGGGGAGTCCAAGATCAAGACACCCACAAATTTGGTCCTGGTGAGAGCACCTTTCCCGCCTTGTAGACAGCTGCTTTCTTCTATGTCCTCACACGGGCCTTGGTTTGTGCATGTGGAGACCTCATCTCTCTCTCTCCTCCTCATCTTTAGAAGGCCACCAATCCTATGGATGAGGACCCCACCCTTTTGGTCTTATTTGACCTTAATTACATCTTTTTAGGCCTTATCTCCAGATACAGTTACACTGGAGATTAGGGCTTCAGCATATGAATTTGCAGGGGTGGGGGAACACACAATTTGGCCTATAGTGGGCATGCACTGGATATGTGTGTGCCGTGACCTTCAGACATTTTGTAGATTATGTTCTCCAGTTGTGCACATTCTACTTGATCTCTTAATTGTTGCATTTAGATCTTTAGTAAAGTCTTTATAGTGAAGAGCAAATTTACCAGTACAACACAGCAAACAAGTTGAAATTGTATTATTAAGATTTCTATTTGTAATAAAGGAGTGTGTAGTCTGCATTTTTTTAAGATTTTTTTATTTATTTGACAGAGAGAAATACAGCCAGAGAGGGAACACAAGCAGGGGGAGTGAGAGAGGGAGAAGCAGGCTTCCCACCGAGCAGAGAGCCCGATGTGGGACTCGATCCCGGGTCTCCAGGATCATGACCTGAGCCGAAGGCAGCCGCCCAACCAACTGAGCCACCCAGGCGCCCCAAATCTGCATTTTTTAACAAGATTTTTATCTATTTATTTGACAGAGAGAAACATAGTGAGAGAGGGAACATAAGCAGGGGGAGTGAGGGAGAAGCAGGCTTCCTGGCCCAAGAAGCCCTATGTGGGACTTAATCCCAGGACTCCGGGATCACCACCTGAGCTGAAGGCAGACCCTTAAGGACTGAGCTACCCAGGCACCCCTAGTCTGCATTTCTTAGAAAGTAAACCCTATGCCTAACATTGGGCTTGAGCTCATGACCACAAGATCAAGGGTCACATACTCTACCAACTGAGCCAGCCACAGGTACCTCTGTAGCCTGCACATTAAAAATTTTTTTTTCTATTTGAGAGAGAGCACATGAGAGAGAGCACAAGAGGAGCGGAGGGGCAGAGAGAGGGAGAAACAGCTCCCCACAGAGCCGGAAGCCTTATACAGGGCTCGAACCCAGGACCCTGGAAACATGACCTGAGCCAAAGGCAGATGCTTAACTGACTGAGCCACCCAGGCACCCTTGTAGTCTGCATTTTTAAAACAAAAATAAAATTGACTCAATGTGGTCTGATTTTCATTATCATTATGTGCCAATGTAAGCAATGACCTACTCCTCTAAAAAATCTTTAGTTGCTCTTAGTTCTAAAGATTTGTTGCAGTTACTGGTGAGAGATTTAATAGCCTCAAGCGGACACATTTTAGTTATCCTTTAATAAATGTGGTATTCTGGGGCGCCTAGGTGGCTCAGTTGGTTAGGCGACTGCCTTTGGCTCAGGTCATGATCCTGGAGACGTGGGATCGAGTTCCACATCCGGCTTCCTGCTTGGCGGGAAGCCTGCTTCTCCCTCTCTCACTCCCCCTGCTTGTGTTCCCTCTCTGGCTGTGTTTCTCTCTGTCAAATAAATAAAATCTTTAAAAAAAAATAAATGTGGTATTATACATGGAAGTAAAGTGGTAGAATTCAGAGATGCAGTTGACTCCTAGAACACATGGACTCAGCTATATACATTCATTTCAGGAGTAAGTTCATAAAGGCTCAGAGTGATCTTAGCTCACTTCTCACTCAGTTCATGTCCCCAACCTTTGTATCATTACCTAGTCTGTGTTTAAACAGTAGATTTTAAATAAATAATGATAATACTTTATAGATAGTAGTAATTATACAAACAGAATTTGAATCACTTCCTTCTCCCTTTTGCAGGTGGTTCAATTTTATTAAAATTTACTCATTAGTTGCTGGACAGTTATTTACACAAAATATTATTATATTAAGGTATAATCAAGAGACCAAAGTTCACATTGGTAGGTACATATTAAAATCTTTCTTTCTTTTTTTTTTTTTAAGATTTTATTTATTTATTTTATGGAGAGAAACACAGCTAGAGAGGGAACACAAGCAGGGAGAGTGAGAAAGGGAGAAACAGGCTTCCTACTGAGCAGGGAGCCCAATGCAGGGAGCTCCATCCCGGGACTCCAGGATCATGACCTGAGCCAAAGGCATACGCTTAACAGCTGAGCCACCCAGACGCCCCTAAAATCTTTCAAATAAACAGTTGTGCTTTTTCCTTTTTGTAGTATAATATTTATTGTACTTAATTTTTAATTTTTTATTTATAGAAGTATATGTAAAGTTCAGTAGAGAAAAATTTTTATTGTCTCTATTTCTTTTCTGGTCATTATTGTCATTCAATTTCTTGATTATAAAAAATGATCCATTTGTGGTGTCAAAAATGCCCACTCCAACACTTGTCTCCTAATCTTCTTCCCACTTCTCCCTGAGCTTTTGTTCCTAATTCACTAACTCCTGCAATCTTTTTGTTTATTTTTTTAGTAGTCTCTACCCCCAGTGTGAGTCTCGAACTCCTGTCCCTGAGATCAAGAGTCACATGCTTCTCCAACTAAGCCTGCCAGGTGTCCCAAATTCTTGCCATTTCTTGAGCACAGAAGTTTAGCTACCACTGTGAATAAAAGAAAAGCATCTGTGAGTGTCACAGAGTTAAAAGGAGGGGAGGAGTACATCTGTGAAGGGGTCATAATTTTCAAGGAGTGAACCCAAAGGCTGGCACTGAAGATACTCAGGGGACAATGATGTGGGGTAAACAAGATGGGGCTAGGAGAGAACGAGCTGCCCTTTTCCTGTTGGAAGTTTCCATCCTTTGTCAAACCTAGGCTAGATTCTGTGGGGGAGATAGAAAGCTTCCTTCTAATCCAGTTACCCCAAAGTAACTGGGCTTGGAGGCCTGTATGTATTTGTTTCACTTTCTTGTGTCCTCAGCAACTAATCTCCTAGGGCATAGATTTAGGCTGAACCTGGATTTTTCAGATCAAAAAATGTCAAACAGTTGCAATTTCATAGTTTCAAGTGTTCCTTGTTTTTGGTCATGATGGTTATAATGAAGACCATCTTTTGATTCTCTAATACCAAGATATTATTTTTTTTAATTTTATTTATTTATTTGACAGAGAGAAACACAGCTAGAGAGGGAACACAAGCAGGGGGAGTGAGAGAGGGAGAAGCAGGCTTCCTGACGAGCAGGGAACTCTATGTGGGGCTCGATCCTGGGACTCTGGGATCATGACCTGAGCCGAAGGCAGACGTTTAATGACGGAACCACCCTGATGCCCCTACTTTCACAGGTAGGTCCAGCGAGTTCCTGGCCCCGGACACAGATTGAACAGGGGGGCCTCAACATTCGCAATGGGAATGATCTCTACAGAGATACATGGTTACAAGGAAATCAGAAATTCACCATGTAACTTTAAATTCCTTTCCTATTACCAGACCATGCAGCTTATGGAATACTATAAATACTTCTTAAATAAGTTCCCTAATTATTTTGTGATTTATATAATTAATTATGTTGCATTCTATATTTTGTATTTAAAAAGCATTAATGTATTAAATACAAGCATTGAAAAATATACCACATTTAAAAAAAATTTTTTTTTAAGATTTTATTTATTTGACAGAGAGAAACACAGCCAGAGAGGGAACACAAGCAGGGGGAGTGAGAGAGGGAGAAGCAGGCTTGCCGCTGAGCAGGGAGCCCAATGTGGGGCTCCATCCCGGGTCTCCGGGATTATGACCTGAGCTGAAGGCAGTCGCCCAACCAACTGAGCCGCCCAGGCGCCCCTATATTTTTAGATTTTTTTTAAAGATTTAATTTATTTGATAGAGAGAAACACAGCTAGAGAGGGAACACAAGCAGGGAGAGTTAGAGAGGGAGAAGCAGGTTCTCCATTGAGCAGGGAGCCTGATGTGGGGCTCGATTCTGGGACTCCGGGATCATGACCTGAGCCAAAGGCAGACACTTAATGACTGACCCACCCAGGTGCCCCAAAATATACCACAATTCTTTTTTTTTTTTTAAGATTTTATTTATTTATTTGACAGAGAGAAACACAGCGAGAGAGGGAACACAAGCAGGGGGAGTGAGAGAGGGAGAAGCAGGCTCTCCGCTGAGCAGGGAGCCTGATGTGGGGCTTGATCATGGGTCTCCGAGATCATGACTCGAGCCGAAAGCAGTCACTTAACCAACTGAGCCACTCAGGCGCGCCAATACCACAATTCTAACAATGTGTTTTTGGCATTTGTTCATTTCTTACTATACCAGCAGCTGCCCCAGATCCAAGGGACCTAGGTCTTTCTTTACCTCTGAGAGGTTCTGGCCAATCAATGTTCATTTTCACTTGTTTGTGTGTGTGTGTATGCCCTTAAAACTCATTGTTCATTTAACAAATGCTAATTAAATACCAACTAACCACCTAATTGTATTAACTCTGGAAGAGGAATACAAAAACTTTTCTTTTCTTTCTTTATTAAGGAAGCTCTATGGGCACCTGGGTGGCTCAGTGGGTTAAGGCCTCTGCCTTCGGCTCAGGTCATGATCTCAGAGTCCTGGGATTGATGCCCGCGTTGGGCTCTCTCAGCAGGGAGCCTGTTTCCTCCGCTTTCTCTGCCTGCCTCTCTGCCTACTTGTGATCTCTCTCTGTCAAATAAATAAATAAAAATCTTAAAAAAAGAAAAGAAAAAAAAGGAAGCTTTGTGCCCAATGTGGGGCTTGAACTCACAACCCTGAGATCAAGAGTCACATGCTCCACCAACTAAGACAGCCAGGTGTCTCATAGAACAGTTTATTTATCCTAATGATGACAGCTCATATAAACTTTTTTTAAAAAATATATTTGACAGAGAGAGACACAGCAAGACAGGGAATACAAGCAGTGGGAGTGGGAGAGGGAGAAGCAGGCTTTCCACTGAGCAGGGAGCCCGATGCGGGGCTCGACCCCAGGACCCTGGGATCATGACCTGAGTCGAAGGCAGCTACTTAACAACTGAGCCACTCAGGCGCCCTACAAATAAACTTTTTTAAAGATTTATTTGTTAGAGGGCGCCTGAGTGGCTCAGTGAGTTAATGCTTCTGCCTTTGGCTCAGGTCATGATCTCAGGGTCCTGGGATCGAGGCCCACATCGGGCTCTCTGCTTGGCAGGGAGCCTGCTTTCTCTTCTCTCTCTGCCTGCCTCTCTGCCTACTGGTGATCTCTCTCTGTCAAATAAATAAATAAATAAATAAATAAATAAATAAATAAATAAAATCTTAAAAAAAGATTTATTTGTTAGAGAGAGAGAGAGAGAGGTGATGCAGAGGAAGAGGGAGAGAAAGAATCTTAAACAGACTCCCCACTGGGCACAGAGCCCAACACAGGACTTCATCCGATGACCCTGAGATCATGATCTGAGCTGAAATCAAGAGCTGAGTGCTCAACTGACTGAGTCACCCAGGTGCCCTACAGCCACATAAATTTTTTAAAAAGGTAAAAATTTAACTAGAAGGAAGTCATGTTCTGGTTTTACTAACAGTTCAAAGGAAAAAGGATTAAATCATATTATGTTTAATATGTATTTTGAAAGATTGATTTCATATATATTTCATCCAGTTTTGTAATTTTTTTAAAAGATTTTATTTATTTATTTGACAGAGAGAAACACAGCTAGAGAGGGAACATAAGCAGTGGGAGTGAGAGAGGGAGAAGCAGGCTTCCCGCGAGCAGGGAGCCCGATGTGGGGCTTGATCCCGGGTCTCCAGGATCATGACCTGAGCCGAAGGTAGTTGCTCAACCAACTGAGCCACTCAGGCGCCCCTAGTTTTGTAATTTAATCCAGTCACTAAAATAATTCTTTAAATTTGTAGTTTTAAATATATATATTTTTTATTTGACAGAGAAAAACACAGCGAGAGAGGGAACAGAAACAGAGGGGCTGAGAAGGGAGAAGCAGACTTCCCGCTGAGCAGGAATCCTGATGTGGAACTCGATCCTGGGTCTCCGGGATCATGACCTGAGCCAAAGGCAGTTGCTTAACCAACTGAGCCACCCAGGCGCCGCCATCTTTTTTTTCCCTCAAAAAACCTTATACCACGAAGCAGTCATTCCCCTTCCCCTGGCAACTACCAGTCTCCTCTCTGATTTTATGGATTTACCTATTCTGGCTATTTCATATAAATGGAATCATTTAATATATGGTCTTTGTGTTTGACTTCTTTCACTTAGCATAATGTTTTCCCTTCCTTCCTTCCTTCCTTCCTTCCTTCCTTCCTTCCTTCCTTCCTTCCTTCCTTTTTTCCTTCCTTCCCCTTCCTTCCTTCCCCTTCTTTCCTTCCCCTTCCTTCCTTCCTTCCTTCCTTCCTTCCTTCCTTCCTTCCATCTTTTTAAATATGGCAATCAGTCAAGAACATTCACGTTTTTATAGTGCTTCCAAATTCCTAATAGATATCTTCATGGTATCTATTTATTTGAGAGAAGGAGAGCGAGCACCAGTGGTGGTGTGGGGGGAGGGAAGAGGGAGAGGGAGAAGTAGATTCCTCCATGAGCAGGTAGTCCACCAGGGTACTCCATTGCAGGACCCTGAGATCATGACCTGAACCAAAGGCAGATGCTTAACCGACAGAGCACTCAGGTGCCCCTTTATAGCCAATATTCTGACACAGATTTAGAAGTCATGGTCTTATTTCAAAATATCAAATAGAGAGAGAAAAGATGAAAACATTCCGTAAATTAGTAAGAAAAAAATATAATACAATACATATAATCTCTCTCCACCCTCAGGAATGCTTAGGTAGAAAAAAAGAATGAATATTTATTGAATACATAGTATTTGTTTGGGACCCTGTGGGATTTTATGAGACTGACAAGCTGCCTAGTATAGTAAGGAGGCCAGTTACCACCATATGGGATTTTAGTAATTCACCATGAAGAATGTTGTGTTAGAATATAGAAAAAAATAAAATAAAATGATATTCATAGTCAAACAGTCCTCACTCTTGGGTATTTCTTTCTAGGTTTCTTTTTTAAAAGATTTTATTTATTTCTTTGACAGAGAGAGAGATCACAAATAGGCAGAGGCAGGCAGAGAAAGAGGAGGAAGCAGGCTCCCTGCTGAGCAGAGAGCCCGATGTGGGCCTCAATTCCAGGACCCTGAGATCATGACCTGAGCTGAGGGTAGAGGCTTTAACCCACTGAGCCACCCAGGCGCCCTCTAGAGTTTTTTTTTGTATGTATGGATTATTAAAATTTTGTTTAATTTTATATAGTTGTAATCATTCATTTACATGCATTTTTCCTAAATAAAAGGCACTTTCCTATGTGATTCTAAGTTATTCATGCTATCTTTTTGATGGCTGTAAAATACTTCATTTTATGATTACACCATCATATTTATAATTACTATTTTATTGGACATTTACATTATCTCCAATTTCTTGTTATTACCAATGATGGGATACACGTTTTGTAAATAAAGCTGCTTCACCATTTTATGATTATTTCCTTAAGATAAATTTCCAAAATGAAAAGCATTGGGTCAAAAGGCATGAATATTTTAAGGAGGGGCGCCTGGGTGGCTCAGAGGGTTAAGCCTCTGCCTTCGGCTTGGGTCATGATCTCAGGGTCCTGGGATGGAGTCCCATGTCAGGCTCTGTTCTCAGCAGGGAGCCTGCTTCCCCGTCGTTCTCTGCCTGCCTCTCTGCTTATCTGTGATCTCTCTCTCTGTCAAATAAATAAATAAATAAAATCTTAAAAAAGAAAAGATATGCCTAGAGATTCAATATTACCAATATTAACCTATCAATATTCACTTAAATGTAGGATCACTACAGTATATTTTATTTATTTATTTAATTTTTTAAAAAAATATTTTATTTATTTGACAGAGAGAAACACAGCCAGAGAGGGAACACAAGCAGAGGGACTGACAGGGGGAGAAGCAGGCTTCCCGCCGAGCAGGGAGCCCGATGTGGGGCTCGATCCCGGGTCTCCAGGATCATGACCTGAGCCGAAGGCAGTTGCTTAACCAACTGAGCCACCCAGGCGCCCCCTCCAGTATATTTTAAAACATATTACTACAACATAGAAAAAAATAAAAATTTTATGGTACTGAATTAAAAAAATGTTGTTAAATATTTTATTTATTCAACAGAGAGAGAGAGAGAGATCAAGCATGAGCAGGGAGGAGGGACAGAGGGTGAGGGAGAAGCAGGCTCTCCACTGAGCAGGGCCCCTGATGTAGGGCTCGATCCCAGGACCCAGGACCATGACCTGAGCCGAAAGCAGGCACTTAACCGACTGACCCATCCAGGCACCCCTGAATCAAAATTTAAAAAAAAATCAATTTGTAGGGGCGCCTGAGTGGTGTGCAGTTGGTTACGCATCTGACTCTTGGTTTTGGCTTAAGTCATGATCTCAGGGGGGTGAGGTCCGTGGGGCTCTGTGCTTAGCTCCAGGTCTGCTTGAGTTTTTCTCTCCGTGTCCTTCTGCCCCTCCCCATGCCCCACCCCTCACACACACAGTTCTGTCTCTCTCAAATAAATAAATAAGTAAATCTTTGGGAAAAAAAATCAATTTGTAGGACAAAACAGATGCCTGGTACAAACAAAAGAAAAAATCCTTACTTTTCAACGAGTTTTTCTTCTCCATTCTTTTTTACAATATTGTGGAAGTAACTGGCAAACTTTCACTCATTCAATCTTAGAAGTGAGGAAATCTAAGGAAATCCTAAAACCACTCACAAATAGTAGAATGAAAATAGGATAAGGCATCAAGCCTGACCAACCAGTTGTAAATCCATAGGGCTTCTTGTGGTGGTAGTGATATAGCAATTGGAGTATATAATAAAGAACTGAAACCCCTATTACCATCCAGATGCTTGATATTTAGATGGCTATATCATGCTAACTAACCTATTTGTAGGTTTCACAATTATGAGACTGTAGTCACTCTCCCTCTGCCAGCAGGTGGCAGTAGATATGGATATTGCAAGTAGGCCTTGGAGTTCAAAATGTATAAATCTTTTGTCTGAGATTTTAATTTACAGCATGACTTTATTTATTTATTTATTTATTTATTTATTTATTAAATGAATAGGGTTTTTTTTTAAGATTTTATTTATTTGACAGAGAGAAACACAGCTAGAGAGGGAACACAAGCAAGGGGAGTGAGAGAGGGAGAAGCAGGCTTCCCACCCAGCAGGGAACCTGATGTGGGGCTCGATCCCGGGTCTCCGGGATCATGACCTGAGCTGAAGGCAGTCACTTAACCAACTGAGCCACCCAGGCGCCGCCGACTTTTTATATTTAAATAATAACTATAAACAGTGTAGGAAAAAGGATGAATTTATTATGTCATCATCTTGTTTCATCTTTATTTCTGTCATTGGTACCAACCAGAATTTCTGAATGTCCAATAATCAGTAAATGTTAAGTAGCATACGCTTACATGTCAATCATTAGAGCCCTTTATTTTATTTTATTTTTTAAAGATTTTATTTATTTATTTGACAGAAAGACACAGTGAGAAAGGGAACACAAGCAGGGGGAATGAGAAAGGGAGAAGCAGACCTCCTGGTGAGCAGGGACCTGGATGCTGGGCTCAATTCCGGGACTCTAGGATCATGACCTGAGCCAAAGGCAAACGCTTAATGACTGAGCCACTCAGGGACCCCAGAGCCCATTATTGTAACAAATTTTTATAATTACTTTCTTTTTAATGTCTTTTTTCATTCTTTTCCTTTCCGTATCTCCTGCCAACAATCCAAATCTTTTAACCCCCTCAGATGAATTATTTTAATAACTTTCTTAATGACTTCTTTGCTTTTATTCTACTTTTATTTCAATTAACTATAAACACCACAGGAAGAGTAATCATCCTACTACAGCTTTTGTATAATTTAATTCTCTTTCAAAGAGGTCAATGTTCGGGCGCCTGGGTGGCTCAGTGGGTTAAAGCCTCTGCCTTCAGCTCAGGGTCATGATCTCAGGGTCCTAGGATCAAGGTCTGCATCAGGCTCTCTGCTCAGCGGGGAGCTTACTTCCTCTTCTCTCTCTGCCTACCTGTAATCTCTCTCTCTGTCAAATAAAATAAAAAAAAATAAGAGGTCAATGTTCAACCTTAATTTCTCAGTTCACTCCTAGCTTACAAGACAAATTCCAATGTGGAATTTAAGGCTCTTTCCCACAGAACCTCAAATGACTTCTTCCATCTTATGGTTAGTTCCTACATTCAAACTCATCTATACATATTTGACCATCAGCATGGTTATTCTGACTTGGCTCACATTGTTTTACAGACTGGGTACTCTCTTCCCTCCTCTCTGGCCATCTCATTCTTATTTATCCTACAGAATTTAGTTAAATTCCATTTCCATGAAGACTCAACTGACCGCCCAATTCTCATTTACTCACTTATTCAACAAATATATAAAGACAACATTTATTGTGTTCAGGTTCTATTAGGCAAGGAAATACAATCATGAAAATGGTGTAGTTCCTCCCTTCAAGGGGTTTACAGTTTCATTTTTTATTTATTTACTTGAAAGAGAGAGCATGAGCAGGGGGAAGGGGCAGAAGGAGAGGGAGAAGCAGACTCCTTGCTGCACGGAAGCCCAACATGGGGCTTCATCCCAGGACCCTGAGATCATGACCTAAGCCAAAGCAGTTGCTTAACTGACTGAGCCACCCAGGAACTCCTCACTTTTGTTTAAAGTAAGCTCTATGCCCAATGTGGGGCTTGAACTTGAACTTGAGATCAAGAATCACATGCTCCGGGTTCCCGGTGGCTCAGTTGGTTGAGTGACTGTCTTCAGCTCAGGTCATGATCCCGGAGACCCAGGATCGAGCCCCACATCAGGCTCCCTCTTGGCGGGAAGCCTGCTTCTCCCTCTGTCATTCCGCTCTCTCGCTTGTGTTCCCTCTCTGGCTGTGTTTCTCTCTGTCAAATAAATAAATAAATAAAATCTTAGAAAAAAAAAAAGAAAAAGAATCACATGCTCTACTCTATCCACTGAGCCAGCCAGGTGCTTCAAGCGGTTTACAGTTTCTAAAGGTAAGGTTAATTCCAATGCAGAAATAAGTGAGTAATAAAGTGTAAAAGAAGAGCACATAGCAGCCCCTGGCTTGTATTGCGTGTGGTGGTCAGGGAAACTTTCCCAAGTTCTGATAGGTGAATAGAGAGTTAACTGGCAAAGAAGGGACAAAGACATTTCAAACAGAGGGAAAAAGCATGATTAGAAGCATGGAGGTATAAGAAAACAATTATAATCTGAAGACCAAAACCAAACCAAAACAAAACATTCAAGGATTCTAAACACTTAGGTTTTTCTCAATGCTCACTTTCAGGATCTGTACTTAAGTTAGGAGGGAATACATTAGTCAAATCTGTATCTGTCACCCTGGGGGATGGACTGGAGTAGAGCAAGACCGGCAGAAGGCTATTGTAGTTCAGTGGACAAATGCGGACGAACTCAGATCAGGCAGGGCACAGAATGGAAGGGAGGAGTCCCATGTAAATGTCATGGGTGTGAGCCCATCAGGACTGAATGGATGGGATGGGAATGAAGAGAATAAAACATGACTGCCTAGTTTCTGGTTTAAGGAAGCAAATGGAGAGTTGTAGAATAGGTGAATGGTGGTCTAGAGATCCCCATTTCTTGAGGGGGAGGGTAAGCTGAACTGAGGTTCACTGAGACTAAGTCACTCTCCGAAGACAGAGAGATCAATATGGAAGGAAAGAGACAGAGATATGCATGTTTCCTAGCTCTTTCTGTGCAGAGCTCAGGTTTTATCAGAGATTGATTTCCTCTAGACTACTGTTTTTCAAACTATCAGTGGTGAATGATCTTTTTAAATTACCATCCCACCACTGACCAATATCTTTAAAAAAATAACAAAATGAATTACTAGAAAAGTGAAATAAAAAAACCCAAAGACCCACAGAATATATTCCCCAGGTTTTATATTGATTCAACAAAAACATAACATTAGTCTGTTAAATTGGCAAAGAGGTTTCTAAACACCTACTCTCAAATTCTGTTCTTATCTCTTCCTAGAAGGTAACAAATAGTTTGTAGACTACTGGCCCTAAGTTTACAGCAATAGCCCTGTTGATTTCCTCTGAAGTCTCCTCTCTGTGTTCCTTTAACCCTAGGGTGATAATGCTTCTCAGGATTGTTAGTCCATAGATGCTTTACTCTTGATTTTGCTCACACTTCAATAAACAGTTCCTTCATTAAACATCCTTTAAAAAAGATGTATTAATTTGTTTTGGGGGAGCAGAGGGAGAGGAGGAGAGAAATTTAAGCAGATTCTGCACTGTGACCCTGAGATTATGACCTGAGCCAAGACCAAGAGTCAGATGCTTAACTTACTGTGCCACCCAGGTTCCCAAAGCATCCTTTTTTTTTTTTTTTGGCTTTATTGAAGCATAACTCACATTCAATAAACTGCACATATTTAAAGTGTATAGCTTGCTGAGTTCTGACAATGTATACTGTTAGCTATTACAATGATCAATAACATTTTCACTACCTCCAACTTTCATTGAACAGTCTTTGTTTCTTTAAAAAAATCATTAAACATTCTTTCTTCTATTTTTTTTTAAAGTAAGCTTATGCCCAACGTGGTGCTTGAACTCAGGACCCCAAGATCAAGAGTCACATGCTCTACCGACTAAGCCAGCCAGGTGCCCCATATCATTAAACATTCTTGAATTAAACATTTGAATGTGCCATGTCTTCCCTGTCAAAACTCTGACAGAGTCCTGGGTCTCCAAAATTCAGTTTTTACTCTAAGTCCAGTGATCTCTTTATACTATATCCTATAATGTTATAAACAGTCTTAGATAATCAGTTAACTTTGTAACATTTATGTTTTATTTCTGTAACTCTATTGTTAGTTCAAGTAAGGTCATTGGCATATTTCATTTTGTTTCACACATTCCACTGATTGCAAAAGAACACTTGGTAAGCAGTTGTTTTAATGTAGAACTGTTTGCCAAGAGCGATGTCTGGGTAGTTCATTCGGCTGAACATCGAGTTCTTGGTTTCGGCTCAGGTCATGATCTCAGGGTCATGAGACCTAGCCCAATGTGGGTCTCCGTGCTCAGTGGGGAGTCTGCCGGAGGATTCTCTCTCTCCTTTTCTCCTGCTCATGTTCTCTCTCTCTCTTTCTCTGTGAAATAAATAAATAAATCTTAAAAAAAGAAAAGAACAGCTTGCAAGAAGTAGAGACCCATTCAAACTATTTAAATACAAGAGGATTACAGTAAGAAGCATTAATTTCAAACAAGGGCAGTGACATGGCTGGGCCTATCTCAGCCCTGGGACCTCAGCACAGGTGACCATCAGTGCTTGTTCTATCCATGCATCCTTCTGCCTCACTACGAGCTGGTAATTTCACTCTGATCTCTTATCTTTTTGAGTCAGGCCACGTAAGTCAGAGGTTGCTGCCAATTGATGACTCTGTACAACCTGCCTTGTGCCAGGTGACCATCCTTGGTCAAATTAGCTGGGAGACCAGATCGTGGCTACTGCACAAACCAAGAAGATTTATATGGGGTAGAATCTCTGATGTGGGGGTATAAGTGGTTCTAGAAAGAGAGGAAACTAATATTTGTTCATCAACTAACAAAGTTCTTCTATAAATGTTTTTAGCCAACTCCATTCATTCTACCAGCCATTTTCAAGTCCTCCCAGCCTTTTGTACTTAGGCTTTTTTTTTGAAAGTGCTGAAAGAAAGAATAATCCCTAAGGGTGATGTCACTTGCTCCTTAAGGATATAGAAGCCGTTGAAGTTGTTAAGAGCAAGTTTAGATTAAGGGGCAAGTGCTAGTTATTAAGTCCTAAAAAGTTAGAAAAGTTTCTTCTCTCTGTAGTTCTTAGAGCTTGTAATATGCATGATGAAGCTCTAAGAGGGAAACAGTGTATACAGAATTTCCCAAATTATTTTTGATCACAGAAACCTTTTTTCCGGGGCACTTGGGTGGCTCAGTTGGTTGGGCGACTGCCTTTGGCTCAGGCCATGATCCTGGAGACCCAGAACTGAGCCCTGCATCGGCCTCCCTGCTCAGCGGGGAGCCTGCTTCTCCCTCTCTCACTCCCCCTGCTGTGTTCCCTCTCTCGCTGTGTTTCTCTCTGTCAAATAAATAAATAAAATCTTGAAAAAAAAGAAACTTTTTTTCCATAGGCTTTTTTTTTTAAACAAAGATTTTATTTATTTGACAATCCATGTTTCTCAAATTCTTAGGTAGTCTCCAGACTACATTTTGAAGAATGATATGGAAGTTTCAGAGCAAGCCCTTGGCTGTGGGGACATATAATCAAGTCTCATGAAGAAAGGGTGGCAGCTGTTATTTTTAATCAGTGTGCTCAGAGAGGGAAGAAAATGAAGTCTCTTTGTGCTCCTGCTGGTGGATGGACGGCTGGCAGTTGGCAGTTTGCCAGATTACCCAATCAGTAGTTCTTGATACGCTTGGTCTCTGGAGAGGTTGAATTTGGCAGTTCATGCAGATCCTCCTCCTGCTCTGTATATTTGTATGTATGTCAGTCATCTCGGAGAGGAGCTCATGTGTTACCAAATAAATGCAACATTGAGTTGTTCTTGGCTGGTTAGCTCTCTTCCACCTCTTTGCCCTTTTGTCAAGTTGCTCCTGGAAAGCATTCAGCTTCACAGAAATTGTTTTTCACATTAGAGGCAATTTTTGCTTTTTTCAAGTTGCTCTATGTACTGCAGGGTGGTGGAAATCAAAGAAAGAAAGACACTGTGGTCAGTCAAATAGCAATAGTTACGATGGACTGTTTACAGAGCCCTGCTCTGGGGGGAGTTGATAATTTGATGAGCAAGATAGATAAAAATAGGGTCGCTATTTTTGAGCCTGGGTGGCTCAGAGAGTTAAAGCCTCTGCCTTGGGCTCAGGTCATGTTCTCAGGGTCCTGGGATTGAGGCCCGCATCAGGCTTTCTGCTCAGCAGGGAGCCTGCTTCCTCCTCTTTCTCTGCCTGCCTCTCTGCCTATTTGTGATCTCTCTCTCTCTGTCAAATAAATAAATAAAATATTTTTTAGAAAGATAGATAAAAATGAAAGAGTATGCATGGGTGGCTGGGTGGCTCAGTAGGTTAACATCTGCCTTCAGCTCAGGTCATGATCCTAGGGTCCTGGGATCAAGTCTCACACTGGGCTCCTTGTTTAGCAGGGAACCTGCTTCTCCTGACTGTGGCTCCCTCTGCTTGTGCTCTCTCTCTCACTCTCTGACAAATAAATAAAATAAAATAAATCTTAAAAAAAGACAGAGAATTCCTTAAAAAATGAGAGTAAGAATTGTACAACCTAAGTATATAATATATAACATGTCCTCAATATATAATTCTATAAGTGATTCACAATAGCAAACAAGAAAGCAGTTCACTCAATAACCATTTTTGAGTGTGTAATGTGTGCCAGATACTAAAGATGTATTGGTGAACAACATCAGGTAATGAAGATTTAACCATGATTTCTTCAAAGAGTTTAATGGTTTTAGCCCTTGTATTTAAGACCTCCACCCATTTTGAGTTTTTTTGTTTGTTTTGGTATATGGGTGAAGTAAGGTCCAACTTCATTCTTTTGCTTGTAGATACCGAATTATCTCTGCATCATTTATTGAAGAGATTATTCTTTCCCCATTGAATAGCCTTGGCACTGTTGACATATATATTCACTATGCATATAAAGGTTTATTTCTGGGTGCCTGGGTGGCTCAGTGGGTTAAAGCCTCTGTCTTCAGCTCAGGTCATGATCTCAGGGTCCTGGGATCGAGGCCCATGTCCGGCTCTCTGCTTGGCAGGGAGCCTGCTTCCTCCTCTCTCTCTGCCTGCCTCTCTGCCTACTTGTGATCTTTCTCTCTCTGTCAAATAAATAAATAAAATCTTAAAAAAAAAAGGTTTATTTCTGGCCTCTAATTCTATTCCATTGGTGTATATGTTTATTCTTATGCCATTACTACAGTTCTGATTGCTCTAATTTTATAGTAAATGTTGAATTAGTAATTTGGACAATGTGTGTGTCCTCCAAATGTGTTCTTCTTTTTCAGGATTGTTTTTGTTATGTGGGGCCCCTTGAAATTCAGTATCACTTTGAAGATCAGATTTTCCATTTCTGAAAAAAAGGCCATTAAAATTTTGATAGGTGTTGCATTGAATTTGTAGATCACTTTAGGTAACATTGTCATCTTAACATCTTCTGTCATCCTTTTTTTTTTTTTTAAGATTTAATTTATTTGACAGAGAGAAACACAGCCAGAGAGGGAACACAAGCAAGGGGGAGTGAGAGAGGGAGAAGCAGGCTTCCTGCCGAGCAAGGAGCCCAATGTGGGACTCGATCCTGGGGCTCGGGGATCATGACCTGAGCGGAATGCAGTGGCCCAACCAACTGAGCCACCCAGGTGCCCCCTTCTGTCATCTTTTGATCTGTGAACATGGAATGTTTTTCCATTTATTGGCCTTCTTTAATTTTTTTAAAAAGCAATTTTTAAAAAAGATTTTATTTATTTGACAGATCACAGGTAGGCAGAGAAGCAGGCAGAGAGAGAGGGGGGAAACAGGCTCCCTGCTGAGCAGAGAGCCCGATGCAGGCCTTGATCCCAGGACCTTGACATGACCTGAGCCAAAGGCAAAGGCTTTAACCCACTGAGCCACCCAGGCACCCTAAAAAGCAGTATTTTATAGTTTTCAGTATATAAGGCTTTCACTATCTTGGTTAAATGTATTCTTTTTTAAAAAAATATTTTATTTATTTATTTGACAGAGAGAAACATAGAGAGGGAGGGAGAAGCGGGCTTCCTGCGGAGCTGGGAGCCCGATGCAGGGTTCAGTCCTGGGACACCGGGATCATGACCTGAGTCAGAGGCAGATGCTTAACGACTGAGCCACCCAGGAGCCCCTAAATTTATTCTTTAAGTATTTTATTCTTTTGGAAGCTATTATAACTGTATGTAGGGTTTTTTTGTTTGTTTGTTTTGAGAGAGAGAGAGAGGCTGTGTGTGAGTGCGGAGGGTGGGGTGGAGGGAGGGACAGAGAGAGAGAGAGAGAGAGAGAGAGAGAGAGAGAATCTTAAGCAGGCTCCATGCCCAGTGCAAAGCCTAGATACAGGGCTGGATCTCATGACCCTGAGATCATGACCTGAGCTGAAATTAAGAGTCAGATGCTTAACTGACTGAGCCACCCAGGCGCCTCATGTGACTGTATGTAGGTTTTTGGAAGCCATATCAAGGGAGTCATATTCAAAGTAGAGGGAACCATGTAAGCCATAGGGCACAGTATTGTCAAATACCTCTGTATTAAGAGAACCATATGTAGCTGGGAATGGCTGAATCCTCAAATGGTGTGGAAGGAACAAGGTGAAAAAGTGAGCAAGGAGAAGTGAATCTGGGGCCCTACACACTATGTGAGGTGATAAAACAGCCAGTCAGGGATTCTAGGCTCTCCTGGAAGTCTGGTTAATACTTTATCTCTTCTATACTTCTGACTGTCCTCTCAATTATAGTGGATGATCTCACTGAGATAACAGAAAACTATCAGAATGGATCTTCCTCATTTTCATATACTACATTGTTACTCCCATTTGCCTGTACATCCATGGACTCCTTCTTGCCCCTGGTCAAACAGAGAGCAAGAGAGCAAGCATTCTTTTTTTTTAAAGGTTTTACTTATTTGACACACACACACAGAAATATCACAGGAAAGGCAGAGAGGTGGGCAGAGAGAGAGGGGGAAGCCGACTCCCCGTGGAGCAAAGAGCCCCATGCAGGGCTCGATCCCAGGACCCTGAGATCATGACCTGAGCCGAAGGCAGAGGCTTTAACCCACTGAGCCACCAGGCACACTACTCCTCATCTTTCAAAATTTGCTAATAGGTAATATATGTACATGGAGATAGATTACCTCTATTTCTATACTTTAGCCATCAAGTTCCCCCTCCGTGGAGGCAACAACCATTACCAGTTTCTTATCTAATTCTTTCAGAGATAATCTATAAATTCAAATACACATATAGTATATATGTACAACACAAAACAAAGGGCCCCTAATATAAACTATGGACTTCAGTTAATAATAATGTGTCAATACTGGTTCATCAATTGCAATAAATGTACTACAGTACAAGATACTAATAATTAGGGAATCTTTGAACATGAGGGAAGGGAAATAAATGGGAGCTCCAGGATTAGCTGCTCAATTTCCTGTAAAACTAAAATAACCCTAAGTCTCTAAAACAACCTATAATCTATTAATGGGGGGACCTGTGGCTCAGTCAGTTAAGCTTCCAACTCTTGATTTTGGCTTAGGACATAATCTCAGGGTTGTGAGACTGAGCCCTACTTTGGGCTCTGGCTTCGCACTGGGGGTGGAGCCTGCTTCAGATTCTCACACTCTCTCTCTCCCTGCCCCTCCCCTCCAAATAAATAAATAAATCTTAAAAAAAAGAAAACAAAAGAATGCTGGGAATAATAAATATGAAAGCAAGAACTAGTTCTTTAAGAAAGCAAATAGTAAAAGAGATGAACTGTCAGCTAATGAAAAAGTTCTGAGGCAGGGGACCGATGGAGATTTACTTTAAAAAATTAAAAAAATAATTTATTATTAACAATTTCAGGCATACCAAGACACAAACAATGTGAGGCATGCCTGTGAAACCATCACCAACCTAAAGTATGAAACATAATCAAACAGAGCATTTGAAGCCCCCGGGTGCTTCTTGATTTCATTTCCTGCCAGTTTCCCACTATCTTTAAATTTTAGTGTTTATTATTCCAACGCATTTTGTAATTTTATAATTTATATACATTTCCCCCAAAAGTTCTATTATTTCGCATGCTTTGAACTATATAAATGCTATTTTACACTACATATTCTTGAACTTATTTGCTTAGCCCTGTTTTTCCATGTTTATCCATATTATCCATGTTAGTAGATATGGAGTACATTCTTTTCTACCTGTTATATGCTATTACATTGCATACATATACCACTATTTATTCTTGTTAATGTCAATTAACAGATTTTTTTTTTTTAAGATTTTATTTATTTGACAGAGAGAAACACAGCCAGAGAGGGAACACAAGCAGGGGGAGTGGAGAGGGAGAAGCAGGCCTCCCACCAAGCAGGGAACCTGAAGTGGGACTTGATCCCGGGTCTCCAGGATCATGACCTGAGCCGAAGGCAGTCACTTAACCAACTGAGCCACCCAGGCACCCCCAATTAACAGATTTTTTGCAACTATCAAGTTTTATCATTATCATTCTTGTATGCGTAGGTATTTCTTGGGGCCCCTATGTGAGAATTACCCTAAAAGCGAGGTAGGCACATGCAACTTTGCTAAATAATTCCTAATCGCTCTCACAAGCACATTCCTGTTGCTCCAATGCTCATCAACACAGAGGCGGTGAAGCTTTTCACTCTGTATGTTTTTCACTTTTCTATGCTCATGGCATTTCACGTTATATGAATTCTTCAATTTTATTTCACTTAGTTCTCATAGTGAGCCAGCGGGTGGGGCATTATTCCCGTTTGTAGATGAGAAAACAACAGCAAAAAATCCATTTTGAGACAACAGTTCCTTTTCTTTCTTAAAAAAAGTCTAACTCCG
>PITA01007608.1:18345-62806 GCA_004023965.1 Spilogale gracilis | reverse complement strand
CAATAAATAAAATCTTTAAAAAAAAAAAGTCTAACTCTTCAGCCTCGCATATTGAACCTTTTTCCTGTCCGCTCTGGAAAGGCTGCCTGCTTGGAAAATACATTTCACTGGGCCAGGTGTCCAGAGCCGGCGGCGGTCCCTCCGCCTCCCCCTCCCCCATCCTCCCCCTCCCCCATCCTCCCCGAAGACTGCTCCGCACCACCCCACCTCAAGGCCGCGGTGGCTCTACAACGCTGTCGGAGGACAGGGTTTGGACCACTGGCGACGCCGTAGTCCCCTCCTCCCCCCCCCTCCACCCCGCTCTGTGCTCGGAGGGCGCCCTCCGCCGCGCTGGAGAAGGCGGGGTCCGAGACTTTCAGCAGCACCACTCTTCCGGATAGGCCCAGGCTTGCGGCGCCCGAGCTCTGGTCACCGGAAGTGCTGCGGTCTCTCCCTCTCCTGAGCCGCTGTCGCCGAGGTTGGAGCGCTGCCCCGGAAGTCCTCCCCCTGTCCCCCGCCCGCGGCAAACATGGCGGTAGACTCGGCGATGGAGCTGCTATTTTTAGATACTTTTAAACACCCCAGCGCTGAGGTAAGCCTTCGCGACTCGATTCCGATCCTCCTTCTCGACTTGAGGACCTTTACAAAAGGTCATTTGGCGTGCCTCGACTTTTCCTCCTGCCGATTGCCAATTTAACTTCTCACAGAGCCCCCCCCCCCCCAGCTTGGGTGTGGGCAACCGCGTCTGAGGGAGTGCGGCGGTAGCCCCTTCTTCCCTACTTTCCGTTAGTTCCCCTTGTCTGTGGTCGACGTGGCTGCTCAGCTTGCCTTGCTCCTTTGTTGTGCTGTTGTTCCTGTCAGCCTTGGGCGTTGAGAAGGATCGTGGTTCTCAGGTTTACCTCAGGTGGTGTTTGGGAGAGGTCTTGGATAGCTTGAGTTTGACAGTACAGGTGACTGAGTAGGTGACGTAGGCTTCGTGGTTCTTAAGTCCCTCCTCTGAGGTCTCCTTCCTAACAGGAGTTGTGCTGCCCAGATGTGACACTCGGTTTAGGATTGCGGCGTTCTCCAGTTGGCCCTGAAACTTTAATACTTATCTCTTGGAAAGATTCCACACAGGAGGGCATGATTACTTACACGGAACGTCCTTTGCGTGGAGATAACTTGGGAAGAAAGACTTGAGAGAATTGTCAAACTACAGCATAATTGCGTTGTCGTTTTTGAGGGGCGAGGGTGGGGGTCTTGTGGAGTAATCGTTCTGCAATAACTTGAGTGCCCTTGAACGTATGATTGGCCCTGTGATGATCAAATTGAATATAGCTGGTTAACTAAAGGTTCCCGAAAGTTGGCAACAGTGAACATTGGCAAAGTCCATAGAGTGAATGAAACAACCCAGAACTCACATTTCTCTCTCAGTGTATACTTAGAGAACTCTTCTTTCTTCCGAGATAATGATGGTAGTGAGCAGTGGTTTGTTTGGCAAAATAAAAAGTTGACAACTTTGGTCTTCTAATTGTTTCAACGTATGGTTTATAGTTGTGTAAAAGTCAAAACTTTGGGAACTTAAGCATGTCTTACAAACAATGAATGAATTTATGGTCTCATTTCTTGTGGTTCAGTTAGTTTTGCTTGTTCAACGACCATACTTCTCTGATTGTACTTCCATCCAGGCTTTAGAAAACAAATGAAGTTAGTAGTTGGATCAGAACAGACCTGTCTTGTGTACAGTAATAGAGAACAATTAAAAATGAAAGAAGCATAAATTAGTGGCATTCTAGTTTAGGAAAAGCAGCATTCACCTATATATATTTAAGAATGTAATGTTTCTTCATTCATTCTTAGACAAACCCTGAGAACCAGGAGAGGATAGGACCAATTTAGGAGATGACTGAGGGAGTCTTAGTAGAGATCACATTTGAACTGAGCCTCGAAGGAAGGCTAAGGGCTTGTGGGGGATATGGAACATTGAGTTGTTTGTTCCCAAGGAGTTTATAACTAAGTATTGGAGGTTAGGTCTACAAAGTTATGATTCAAGTTAGAATGTGGTAAGTATGCAAAGAAGCAGTGGGAATACCTTGGGGTTTATCATCTTTCTCTCCCTCTCTCTCTTGTTTTAAAAGTAAGGTGTATACCCAATGTGGGGCTAAGATCAAGAGTTCCATTCTCTACTGGCTGAGCCAGCCAGGAGCCCTTATTCCAAAGTGCTGATTTGTGTCTGACATAGTAGGACCCCGGTCAATATTTATTTAGCTTCCTTTGATGCTACAATAAAGTCTATGTGATTTCAGGGGAGGGAGAAATCACTCTTGATTTGAGAATATCAGGTAAGACTTCATCAAGGCAATTGGCCTGTGAACTTGGTCTTTTGTGGAAGAGGAAATGTTCCACAATTGTAGATAAGAAAGCAGGGCATTCATTCTCCTGGAGTAGTCAGTCCTCTGTAGAGAATGCCAGAAGTCCTAGTATGAAGTGAGCTGAAGGGCAATTCAAAGCCAGATCATCAAATTCCTTGAATGCTCAGCAAAGGAGTATGGACTTAATTTTTGTAGGAAATAGGTATTTTTTGAGCAAATTAATGACTAGTAAAATACATTAAAATGATTAATTAATCAGTAATACCTAAAATGGTTCAGAAAAATTAGAGGTAGCAAATCAAGAAGAAAAAGTGAGATGTAGTGAAAGTTTCAGGTTACCAGGTAGGCAGTAATCATTGCCAGCATTTATTGAATGTTTATTTTGTGCAGGATGCAGTGCTTTGGTAATTTAAATATATTATCTTTAATTATCTTTCAATAATTTTGAACGATTCTTATCCCCTATTTATAGATAAGAAGACTTAGTGGGAGGGGTTAGGTAACTTTCCTAAAGTGGCATAGCTGGATTAAGGCATTCTAATGCATATTTCCTGACTCTAAAGCAGTGCCATACTGTATCATACTGTATCTCATACTAAGTAGCAGGGGATAGGCATAAGATAAATTTTGGATATAGAATTAACAGTATGGCAACTGATTATGTGAGGGAGAAAGAGTAGTTAAAAATGATACAGTTCTAGTTATAGAGACTAGAGAACTAGTGGGATCATTGATAGAAATAGAAATGTCTGGAATTGGGTGTGATGGGAACAAGATAATTTTAGTTTTTGGTGTGTTTAGTGCTACACCAGAGAGATTTGACAGTAGGAAATTGGGAGTCTGTTTTAACAATTACTTATGAAAAAATACTTTTGAAGATGAGATATAGCTCTAAGAGGGGCAATACAAAGAAGAAAACAAACAAAAAAACTCCCAGAATCCATTGCCCTTGCTTTCAGAGGAGTTTGTAATCTGGTGAAGAAGATATTTATTTACATTTCCCAAGAGGAACACAGAAAGGGATTTTGGTAGTGCTAAATGAATTACAAATTGTGTTTGTGGTTTTTATGTCACTTTTTAAAAATTGAATAACTTATTTTGGTAAATTTTAATTTCATTATAGAAAAATGAGAAAGTACAGAAAAGCAAAGGCTTTCATAGTCTTACCTTTCTTAGTCGGAGCTGTGATTAACAGCTTTAAAAATTGTTTTTTTCCAGATCCTCTAGTAGGTACATATGTGCTTAAATGTATACACCATCATCCTCATTAACATATCCATACTGTATTACTGTTTTGTGGTTTCTTTTCTCATGTAACAATGTGTCATGCATCTTTGTAGATCAAGAGTTATGCCTATGCAACATTTTTAAAGTATACTTTTTTGTAAAACATTCTTTTTATTATGATAAGGTAACACACATATGAGATACAAATTCAAAAGGTACAAAAGGGTATACAGTAAAAAGTGTGTCTTTTTCTTATTATTGTCCTCTAGCCATCCTGTTTCCCTAGATATTCTACATAATACGACTTTTTGGCTGCATAATATTTCTTTAAGGCTGTTATTTATATATTCTCATACATTTAGGTTTCTAACTTTTTACAGTGATGCGTTTATTTTTTCTATTTTTGTTTTCTTGAGTAGGCTGTATGCCCAGCGTGGAGCCCAGTGTGGGGCTGAACTCATGACCCTGAGATTAAGACCTAAGATGAGGTCAATAGCTGTACACTTCACTGACTGAGCCACCCAGGCACCCCCAATGCATCATTAATTATTTATTGCTTTTTAGAGTGGAATTGCTGGGTTAAAATAATAGTCATACAGGAGTGATTGATGCTAGAAAGTCCTACTTCATTTTATTTTATTTACTTTTTTAGAGAGAGAGCAGGGGTGGGGTGGAGGGCAGAGGGAGAGGTGTAAGGAGAGTGTTTCTTTCTTTCTTTATTTTGAGAGGGAGAGGGAGAGAGAGAATCCCAAGGAGGCTTCACACTCAGTGCAGAGCCTGATGTGGGGCTAGATCCCATGACTCTGAGATCATGACCTGAGCCGATACCAAGAGTCAGACACTTAACACACTGAGCCATCCAGTCACCACAGTTCTACTTTTAGAGTTTAAGAAGCCACTTTGGAACTCATCTGAATAAAAGTGATAATGAAAGTGATAGGAATAGATGAGATAGCCTTAGCTTACCTTTAAGGAGAGTAAAAAGAAAAGAAAATATTTTCAGGGATAGAAGAGTAAGGAGAGGAAGATAGCTATACTGTGACACACAGGAACTCTTTCTGAAGGTAAATGTGGTTCAGAGTCCTGGAATTTGGCCAGTTTATTCTTCATATTTCTTATTATCTCCATAATCGTAAATCTCTCTTGATTTCCCATTGTCAGCCTGTTTTCCTAGGTTTATGTACTCCTCTAAATATCTTTTTTTTTAATATTTTTTTTTTAAGATTTTATTTGTCAGAGAGAGAGATAGAGCACAAGCAGGGGAAGTGACAGGCAGAAAGAGAAGCATGCTCCCCACTGAGCAAGGAGCCTGATGTGGGATTCAATCCCGGGACTCTGGGATCATGACCTGAGCTGAAGGCAGACGCTTAACTGACAGAGCCACCCACATGCCCTGAAATGCACAGGTTTTTAAAGATTATTTATTTATTTATTTAAGAGAGAGAGAGCAGAGTGTGTGATAACATGAGTAGGGGTGTAGGGGCAGAGGGAGAGGGAGAAGCAGGCTCTTTGATAATCAGGGAGCCTGATGCAGGACTTGATCCCAGGACCCTTGAGATCACGACCTGTGAAATACACAGATTTGAGAGCTGTTTAGAGGTTTAATCAATAGAACTTGATGTTTAAATGAATGATTTAGATGAGAGAGAATGAGAAAGAAGCAAAGGGTGATAATGGTTTCTGGTCATCGTGTAGATGGTGTGGTTATCACTGATAAAGATTTCAGTTTTGGACTTGTTGAATTTGTGGTGCCAGAGGGACACTAAAGTAGAGATGTCTGGTTGGCAATTGGTTGTAGTGGTCTGAGGCTTGGGAGAGAGGTCCTAAATGGTGATTTAGGTTTGGAGTTGACCTATGGCAATGGATAAAAATTTTATTTCTTGGGGTGCCTGGGTGGCTCAGTTGGTTAAGCGTCTGCCTTCAGGTCAGGTCATGATCTCAGGGTCCTGGGATCAAGCCCTGTGTTGGGTTCCCTTTTCAGCAGGCAGTCTGCTTCTCCCTCTCCTTTGGCCTACTGTTCCTCCCCACCCCCTGCCCTAGCTTGTGCTCTCTCTCTCTCTGTCAAATAAATTAAAAAAATCTTAAAAATTTTTTATTTCTTGTAATTTTATTGATTGTGTTTAGCTAGTTGGCCCTGCTTCTCTCTCCCCCATTTTGCCCTCTTGCCATGGTGAACTATGCTTACAGTTTCTTAAACCTTCCAAGTTCTTGTTTGCATTCCTTATGTGCATGCATCTCCTATTGCTTGGAAGGTTGTTCCCTCCTCCTTTTCCACCGATTCTTGTTTTCCTTTAAGACTTACTTAGCTCAGGTACTACTTCTTTTGGAAAATCTTTCCTGATAATTCTCTTTTCCTCCCCACAAATTTTTGCCCATAACTTGAGTTAGGTAAGTACCTCTTTTGACTTTGAACAGCATCCTGTGTGAGTCTGTATCATACCAATAATATGTCTGCCACAATAGATGGTCTCTTCTTTAATTTGAAATTATGTCTTTGTCTTGGTGTCCTTGGGACCTGGCAGTTCCTTGGAACATAATAGACATTTAAGGTTTAGAAATAAACATTGAATAAGGGATGGCAACTTCTGCAGAAACTTTTCTACTTGCAAACAAAATAGATTTTGAAAGGCTGTTCATAAAACCCTAAGTTCATTTTTTTTTTTTTTTTTTTTTTTTTAGGTCCACAGCAAATTTTTTTTTTTAGGTCCATAGTACCCTAACTACCAATATTTTAATTAATCAGTATGGGGCAAGGTAGGGGAGGATACAATTAATGAACTTTGTTCTAAGTTTCCTTTGTACATACATATTTTTTAAAAATTTTATTTATTTGTCAGAGAGAGCGAGAGAGCACGTGAGTGAGAGAGCGCTCAAGCAGGGAGCAGCTGGCAGAGGGAAAAGCAGGCTCTCTGCTGAGCAAGGAGATGTGGCTCTTGATCCCAGGACCCTGGAATCATGACTGGAGCCAAAGGCAACTGCTTAACTGACTGGAGCCACCCAGACATTCCTCCTTTGTACATATTAATGAGAATTTATAATATGTAAGCAAAGGTGCTTCTATATAGTACAATTTATAAGTAGAGAGGTTCCTTTCAGGGGTGCCTGGGTGGCTCAGTTGGTTAAGTGTCCAACTCTTGGTTTCAGCCCAGTCATGATCATAGTGCCATGAGATTAAGCCCTGCATCACTCTGCGCTCCGCATAGAGTCTATTTGAGATTCTCCCTCTCCTCTGCTCCTCCCCTCACTTGTGGGCACGTGCTCTCTCTTTCAAGTAAATAAATAAAATCTTTAAAAAAAAATAAAAGAAGTTCCTTACAGGAAGGAATCAAACCACAAAGTTTGAGACAAAATGCTAATTTCTTCTGTTAATCTGTTATAGTATCTGTGGAATATCTACAGTATATTTGTAATAATTAGGATATAAGTTCAGCTGCTGTCACAAAAGTCAAAATAACAGTGGATTTCATAAAATAAGATTTTCTTTCAAGCTAGTTGTAAGTATTCTAGGGCTAATATGACAGCTCCACAATGTCAGGGACCCAGATTCCTTCTATACTGTTCCTCTGCCATCCTTAGAGTATTACCTGTATTGTCCCAGGTAGCTTATCCATATCTTTAGTGTTCTAGAAAAGCAGCAGAATTTTGGAACAAGAGGTAGGAGGTTTTGAAGTCTGAATCTCCCCTTTAAGGACATGATTCAGAATTGCCTGCATCGTTTCCATTTCCATCCCATCAATCAGAATTTATTTGTTTCTTTGTTTTCTGTTTATCAGAATTTAGTGATCATAAATTCATAGTGGCTTCCAGGAGTCTATGAAATCTAGTCTGTAGTTCACTTGTGACCAACTCAGCCTTCGTTAGCAGAAGAAGAAAGTGGGTATTGGAAGACAGCAGTCAGCTTCATTTTGCATTCATCTTGTTTGTTGAGAGGTTTTAAATACATTTGAATATTAAACATTATATTAAGATTTCTGTGCCTATGTATTTAATCATGATCTCTGAGTTTAAAAATGCAAGGTTGTGAAGTCATCTTCTCTCACATTTTAGGAAAAACTAACTTGAATAGTCTTTTGATCTGTTGATATGCATGATACTCTGTGCAGCTTTAGGAGAAACTCAAGACTCAAGTCTTTCTGGACACGAATAACATGGACCATTCTTCTCATGAATTTTGATTACTAAGTAATAATCATAGTTAGCTGAACTGCTAGGAAAAGTATATATGACAGTCCAAAATCAGTGTGACAAATTCCTTTTTAAATTATTGATCACAAAAGCTATCTTTGATACTGTGTCAAATAATACATAGAAATAAATGTATGCTAAATATAATTTATGCTATCCATTTCTTTATTGTGGTAAACAGTTTGTGGATTCTTTTTCAAATTTCAGAAAGGGTTTAGCTCAACTATTAAGTGCTCAAATGACTCCCTTTGATCTCTTGATATTAGGGGTATGTAAGTTTAAATTAAGCAAATGTAAGCATAGATTCGTAGTCTCTTCTCTATAATTCAGAAATTCAAAAATGGCAGAAAAATCTGCCCTGAATTCATTTGGCCATGTGATCAGATTTGAACTGACATAATAGTTATAATCTTTATTTAGTGTGAATGTTTATACATGTAGTTGCAGAAATATTAATGTTTTGATTACAAGGTACTGCCCCAGAAGCAGCAGGTGTCAAGTACTATGCAGTAATTGTATTATATTACCTTTCTAAAAACCCAGTAAGTCAGGATTGTGAAAGGCATCTTTCACAGTAAGGGATTATGGGTCTGTATTGGCCAAAGCAGAACACCAGCAGGGAGGCAAATATACTGTAGAAAATGCTAATACACACATGGAGAGATTTAACTAGGTTTATCTTATCATCATCTATTTTCAAAAGAATAATTTCTACAATGTCGTAAATAATATAGCACTGTTTTAATGATATGGAGTTTAAGAATATTTGTGACATTCTGAAAGAAACAAATTGAAGATGAATACATTTTGAATAAAGTGTTTTGCTTACACTATGTCCTTCTCCTTCCCTTTTTTTAAAAAGCAAAGTTCTCATATAGATGTAGTTCGTTTTCCATGTGTGGTTTATATCAATGAAGTCCGAGTCATACCCCCAGGAGTAAGAGCCCATAGCAGCCTGCCAGATAATAGAGCATACGGGTAAGTCAACTTTCTTTTTAAAAGTGTTTGTGATTAAAGATTGTCTTAGACATACTCTTAAATATAAAAATTTAAGGTAATCTTTTGGAAGTAAGAAAAAAAAAAAGCTCTAAAACTTTATTCAGTTATAATTGTGTTATGTTGCATTGTAATTGACTGTAGTCTTTCTGTATAAACCTTGTGTCTGTCGTAAATTTGAAAAGAACAATTTTTTTTTTTTTTTTTTTTTTTAAAGATTTTATCTATTTATTTGACAGAGAGAAACACAGCGAGAGAGGGAACACAAGCAGGGGGAGTGAGAGAGGGAGAAGCAGGCCTCCCGCTGAGCAGGGAGCCCGATGTGGGACTCGATCCCGGGTCTCCGGGATCATGACCTGAGCCGAAGGCAGAGGCTTTAAACCACTGAGCCACCCAGGCGCCCCGAAAAGAACAATTTTTTGATATAAGTACTAGCGAAATTTTTTTCTTCATTTATTTTTTATCTTCATTTATTTCTTAATTGGTACAATAAGTTTATATTTTCTAAAATATTCTAGGGTGGCACAATCTGGTAGATGATTTTTTTTTTTAAGGGAATTTTTTAAAAAGATTTTATTTATTTATTTGACAGAGAGAGATCACGAATAGGCAAAGAGGCAGGCAGAGAAAGGGGGAAGCAGGCTCCCTGCTGAGCAGAGAGCCTGATGCGGGACTCGATCCCAGGAACCTGAGACTGACCCGAGCCGAAGGCAGAGGCTCAACCCTCTGAGCCACCCAGGCACCCTTAAGATGAATTATTTTTAACCTGTTTTTTTTCCTTGAAAATAAATAAGAATTAGTCTGAATATTTAGAAATGTAACTTTTATATTATTTTGTAATATCAGTTTTCATAACTTAATGGTGATCTTCTTAGCCGGATATATGTGTCTTTCTATAAATTTTAGCTTCACATTATCCTTTAGTTGTAATTAGCAAGTAGTTGTTTGATGCTTTCACTTTCTTAGTCTGTGTGGGAATGAGCAAAATGTAAGACATGGTCCCTGATGTGGTGTCGTTGATGACTTTAACAGCTGACCTAAAGCAGGAATTCGATCTTTGTTGTAACATGAATAATCATTATCATCTTATTTAATTACATGAATTGGAAGTATAAGCCAAATTTTGGTTGTGGAATCATGAATATATATAATACATTTATATGTGTGAGTTTTTAGCTTATAGTCTCAATACCACATTTCATTATGTGCATGCTGTCATGGCTTAATTTTTGTTACTTACAAGAGTTAAACCAGCTACTTAGTAGTCAGTGTTATGGTACAGATTCAAAGTCAAGGACTCATTTCTTCGTAATTATGAAATGTAGTTGGCTGTTTATAGAAATAGATATAAAATCTTCAGAAGTTGTCAGGTCATTCTAAAGTAAAACAAACACAAAACTATAGACGTGTTTAATGTTTATAATGAGAAATCATAATTTCCTTCATATCTTTTTTCCTTGTTTAAGGAAATTAAAACTTATGTTTTCCTATAATTTCTTCCTATTTTTTCCTTTAAAGGAGATGTACGTAGAATGGGAAAGATGGGAGAATGACAGTGTATCTAACAGTCTTCTCGAATTGTACTGCTTTTTGGTCTATTATCTATTGCTACATAACAGATTACAGCAAAATTAGCAGCCTAATGCAGTAAACATTTATGGGAGCTAGAAGTGGATTAGTTGGCTCAAGTTCTCTGATGATGTTATCGTCAAGATATAGGCCAGGGCTGCAGTCTCAGATTTGACTGAGGCTGGAGAATTTGCTTAAAAGCTCACTTACATGGCTCTTGTCAAGAGACTTCAATTCCTTGCCAGTAGATCCTCTCTAAGGGGCTGCTCATGTCACAGCATGAATTCCTCCAGAGCCAGTGGTCCTAGAGAGAGAGAGCATGCTTATAACTTAATACCAGAAATGGCATACTGTCATTTTTACCATATTCTGTTGATAACATATTCTGCTGGTACAGTGTCAGAGGGAACTACACAAAGGTGTGAATATCAGAAACGAGAGGTCTCTGGGGCCTATCTTGGACACTGGCTAGCACAGTAAGCAAAAATGGATCTCTGCTATTGGCTGCAGTTGGAATATTGTTACATATCCTATCCTCTTCTCTCTCTTTTTTTCTTAGCTGGGGGTGAATGGCAGTTCGTGTTTTAGTAATTCCAAATATGAAATTATCAGAAACAACTTTATACATGATTAATATGTTATAGAACAGTAAAATGAAGTATTAATACAGTCATGCAAATGTAAAGTGTCAGGAAGTAATGTTAGAGATCAAGTTATATCTGTGCAGCATACTTCACACTAGTGTTTTTTTTTCATTATAAAACTCAGAAATGTATAAGTAAAATTAAAATTCCTTTAATTCTTCCATCTGGAGAAAATCCTTACATTTGATGCATTGTTATTTAATGTATATGTATGTGTTTATTTCGTTGTTATTTTTGCAGATGTGGGATCTTACGGGAGGTTTAGAAGTCAAGTTTTAAGATGGAAGTCTAGTGCAGTCACATTACCATTGACCATTTTATCTTATTTTTATTTTTTAAAAATATTTTATTTGTTAGAGAGTGTGCATGCACACAAGCAGGGAGAGAGGCAGGCAGAGGGAGAAGCAGGCTCCTTATTGAGCAAGGAGCCCCTTGTGGGACTCGATCCCAGGACCCTGGAATCATGACCTGAGCCAAAGGCAGACGATTAACTGACTGAGCCACCCAGGTGTCCCACCACTGATTCTTTAAATCACCTTTCCGTCTTTAGCACCTGAGTCTTTGGGGCCTCAGAAGTAACGAATTTGCATTTGAGCCCTTTTTCCTGTCCTTGAGGTATTGAAGGCCAGGGTCTAGTTTGAGGAAGGATACAATGGAAAGACTAGAGATGTTGAACACATATATGGTTGAATTTGGGTAAGGTGAAGGTATGCCACTGTGACCCAACTGTATACTGTTTTGTGTGTTTCTTTATTTTATTTAACATTACATTAGGACTACTTTCACATCATTAAATATTATTTGAAAATGCTGTTTCTGATGATTGCATAATCTAATGAATGACTGAACAGTAGTCCTCCCTTATCCACCATTTCACTTTCCGGGTTTCAGTTACCTGCGGTCAACCGCAGTCCAGAAGCAGATGATTCTCCTTCTGACAGATCGTCAGAAGGTCAGTAGTAGCCTAATGCTAAGTCACAATGCCTGTGTCACTCACCTCACTTCATCTCATAATATAGACATTTTATCATCTCATATCACAAGAAGAGTGAGTTCAGTACAATAAGATATTTTGAGAGAGACCATATCCATATAACTTTTATTATGGTATATTATTATAATTTTTTTATTTTATTATTAGTTGTTAATCCCTTACTGTGCCTAATTATAAATTATAGGTACACACACACACACACACACACACACGAAAAAACATAGTATATGTAGTATATATAGGGTTCAGTACTATCCATGGTTTCAGGCATCTCTTGGGGTCTCGGAACGTATTCCTTGCGGATAACTGGGTACTACTGTAATTTATTTGGCTAGTTTCCTGTGTGGGGATCATTAGATTTTTTTTTACTTTTCAAATTGCAAGTAAGAGTATGGTGAGCATCCTCTTGAAAAAAATCTTTGTATAACAATGTTTCCATAGAAACACTTCCTAGAAAAAAGTATTTCTGGATCAGGGAACATTTTCTCATTCTCCTGAACTTTATTGCCATATTTCCTTTCAGAACAATTGCACCTGTTTTTACTTCAATCAGTTGTGTGAGGGGACCTGTTTGATATACTCTGGGCATTATGCTTTTTACCATTTGGATTTTTTGTAAATGAACAATAAAGTATGTGGTGTTTAAAAGTCAAGGTTTTCAGTTAAGTCTAAGGAATTTCAGCCACGGGTGAAATATATCTCAAGTAAGATTTTATTCTAACAGAAATTAAATAGTGTTTACTCTTAACTATATAAATCTACAAAAGAATAAAAATATTTATGTAAATTGTTTCTATACAAATAGGAATTTATGCTTTAAGTTACATTTAGGGCTCTGATGCTACAGTTATTATAATCTTGTATTAATGTGGGTTAAATTGAAATCAGATTCTAATTATATAACTTGAAGTTAACTTCTGATTCTTTTTGCTAATGGAAGGGACTCATTCTATAAGGAATTATAAAATTAGATGTGATAATTAGTTAGCGTTTGCCTTTATAATAAATTAAAATTTAAAAATATTTACATGTACTAGAATGGTCCAAGTAGCAGGCTAAAGATACTTGATTATTAAAATTTCACTTTCAGTAAGACTCAAAGTTGAAGTTGCCTACTTGAGAATTGGATATGAATAAAATTATGGAAAATATTGTAATTAACTGTCTATTTTTGTTTAAATCTCAAGATATTCTAGAACTGCTTTTAAATTTGTACTTTATCTTTTTTTATTTAGGAACTGATTGGTAAAGGCTGACATTTCAACTTTGTTTCATTCACAGGGAGACCTCTCCGCACACATTTCAATTAGACTTATTCTTTAACAATGTAAGCAAACCAAGTGCCCCAGTTTTCGATAGGTTGGGAAGGTATGTACCTACCAGGTAATTTCACCAGAAACTCAGGAGTTAGTAGGCAAACCTTTGTCTTCTTTAGATAGAAGAAAAGGATTTATTTGACCATTTGGCATTATTAAAGAAATGTTAGCCTCCTAGGAAGATGCTGAGTTTCTTTATAAAATAAAAACTTAAATGTATGAAATATTAGCCATCTTTTGTTTGCTTTTTATTTCTTATACATATCAAATGATTTGATAATCTTCTAATTTGCAAAAAATTGCTTTTAAATTTCTTTGGAAGAATTGTATAAGCACATTGAGAGCTAATAATTTGTCTTTTGTATCACACTGCTACATAATTTAAAATTCCATAGTCATATTTTGTAAAGTGGGAGAATTTTGTTAATAGAAACCCCCATGTTGGATTATCTAACACATGCTTGTATTATTAAAACCATTTGTTTTAATGTCTGAGAAATAATTGACCATTAAGTGAGTTTACTTAGAACTCATTTATTAAATAAAAAATTCAAAGGTGGCTTAAAAATGGACAAATTTCTATCCCTGTCCAGGAATTAACAGTTTTTTAGATTTCACTTGTTATTTATTTGATCCTTTACTCATTCATTATTAACTTATATTGATAATTTAACTTTTTACATTTATTTTTTATTTATTTTTTAAGATTTAATTAATTTATTTGACACAGAGAGAGATCACAAGTAGGCAGAGAAAGAGGAGGAAGCAGGATCCCTGCTGAGCAGAGAGCCTGACGCGGGCCTCGATCCCAGGACCCTGAGATCATGACCTGAGCTGAAGGCAGAGGCTTTAACCCACTGAGCCACCCAGGCGCCCTAAGTTTTGTTTTTTTTTTTTTAAAAGATTTTATTTATTTATTTGACAGAGAGAAACACAGCCAGAGAAGGAACACAAGCAAGGGGAGTGAGAGAGGGAGAAGCAGGCCTCCTGCCGAGCAGGGAGCCTGATGTGGTGCTCCATCCCAGAACTCCAGGATCACGACCTGAGCTGAAGGCAGACGCTTAATGACTGAGCCACCCAGGCACCTGTGGGATGCTTTAAAAAAAAAAAAAAAAAAGTTTAAGTTAAACCTCTGCCTTCGGCTTGGGTCATGATCTCAGGGCCCTGGGATTGAGTCCTGCATCAGGCTCTCTGCTCAGCGAGGAGCCTGCTTCTCCTTTTCTCCGCCTGCCTCTCTGCCTATTTGTGATCTCCCTGTCTGTCAAATAAATAAATAAAATCTTAAAAAAAAAAAAGTGATACCTGTGCCTATCCCAAACCAATTAAATCAGAATCTCTGGGGAGTTTGTTTTATACTTGATGACTTGTTGGAGGGAGTAAATTAAAACTACTCTTTGTGGTTTATTAAATAATCTGACATTTTATTTTATTAAAACATAAAAGTTTAGAAAGACTTCTTCATGAACTGTGATGTTCAGTGTTTGAGCCTGTATATTTATTCCTTCTCTTTTGGCAGCCTGGAATATGATGAGAATACGTCTATCATCTTTAGACCCAACTCAAAGGTAATTGCAGAAGTCAGTTTTCATCTTGTTCCTACTGTTTGTTTTCACTTTCATTGAAAGTTTTGATCTAATTGATACAGAATATCAGCCTATTTGGTTCTAGTGCAGCAGGATAACATCATTTCTTATCTGATTCCTCTTGTGTCTAGAATCTGTTTTAAAATGGAGCAAAGACAATGGAATACCATTGTCTACCCATGAAGCTCTTTCTTCCTTTAATTCTAATGTGAGTCAGGAAGAGGCCAGCATTTGTGCTTTCCTTTCTTTAGTTAAGCAAGATTGGAAGATGACAGGAAGGTAAATTGTTAATAGACACCATTGTGCCTTAGGTTTCTTAACAAATATGTATTTTATTTTATTATTTTTATTTTTATTATTTTTTTTGAAGATTTTATTTATTTGACAGAGAGAAACACAGCCAGAGAGGGAGCACAAGCAGGGGGAGTGAGAGAGGGAGAAGCAGGCTTCCTGCCGAGCAGGGAGCCCGATGTGGGGCTCGATCCCGGGTCTCCGGGATCATGACAGCCAAAGGCAATCGCTTAACAAACTGAGCCACCCAGGCGCCCCAACAAATACGTAGTTTGTATCTCTTCCTTTCATATGAAAAGTGTGCCTTATTTCTTGATATACAAAATGCCATTCTGGAAGCATCTAACTAGAAGAGCTAAATCATGGGCAATCAGATATGTAAAAATAACTGTGATCTTATATGGGACTCCTGAGCCTATTTGTTTTTTTTTTTTGGTGGGGAGGTGGGTATTTTATCCTCTATATTCTGTTTAGACTAAAAATTATCTTCTTTTCTTTATCTCTTTGTCTTCTATTGGGGCTTCTGTTTGGAATCTTCTGATCCCTAGGCATTGTTTTTGAACCTTTCTTCCGGCCCTGAGCTTCCCTTTACTAAAGTTTGCTAGAGTTAGCAAGGAAAATAATAATTTCTTTCTTCCTTATTATGCCTTTAGAAGGGGCCCCAGTACTACTTATTACTTCATCTTAACTCAACATGGTAGAGTTTGCTTTGGTTTCTAGTTCACGTTCTTCTACTGACATTCTGATTTTCTTACCTGTGGATGATATTCACTCTGGCTACCTTTCATAGTTATGAAAATTTGGCAATTAATGTAGATAAGTATTGAAAAACAAGAAAATATTGAGGATTAATGGCATTGATAAAGTCTTTGATCTTTTTAGGAGAAAGTTTCTTTGCAAAAACACTGTTTAATACTTCTGGTCCCTTAGTTTTTAAGTATACCTGCATGTATGAGTTGGGCATGTAAAAAGAATGCTATACAATTTTACAAACTTTCTAATTCTTCGATTAGGCACAATTTGTGCTTCTGTGTACCTCTATGACTTCTTTAACTATTGGGGTTTAATTTATTAATTGGCAGTAACTCCTACTTAATTTTGTTCTCATTTCTATTCTCATGATTAGGAATCTGGTTATGCTTTTTGAACAGAGTTGACATAAGGCATCAGACAAGGGAGATGTAGTCTTGAAACAGGTTTAGGTATGGGAATTCTGGAGGGCCATATAAAAAGCTATACCTCTGGATAAATTTCCACCAATGCTGATCTTTGCAGTTTCAGCATACTTCTAAAGATTTCAGTTTAACCACAAAGTAATTTGATATCATTTTACTTTTGGCATATTAAAACATTAACTTGAAAGGTATTTTCCTCCAACAAATTAGGTGAATACCGATGGTTTGGTGTTAAGAGGCTGGTATAATTGTCTGACACTGGCAATATATGGATCCGTGGATAGAGTGATAAGTCATGACAGAGATTCTCCACCTCCACCACCACCACCTCCACCTCCTCCCCAGCCACAGCCAAGTTTGAAAAGGAATCCAAAACATGGTGAGAATTTTAAGTTTGTCTTTGTCAGTGACACTTTTGTTTATAGGTCTTTCATCCTTTGAACCTTCCTTAAAACTTGAGAAGATAGCATTGTTAGTCTCCCAGTTCTTTCCTATAGGAGTTTTTTTTTTATGTTGAAGTGGTTACACCTTATTTTCTCCTTCCAGTTCCCTAGAATGCTTTTTGAATTAACCTGAGGATTTTTAAATTTAAAACATGTCAATGTTTTTGTCCAGTTGTCCAGTGGTTACTCATGGTTTAATATCAAAATTATCTCCAAAGGAATTGAGGAATAGAGAGTAAGATTGGTATATATTCTTAGAATACTTGTGTTAGTGTTTTTTTCTTCAGGTGTGTATTTCAGTTTTGGTTAGATGACTAAATGCAGGTTTTTTTCCCCGTTTTTGGGAACTTTTGCTCATTAACTGGAGACAAGAAACATAAGAACTCTATTAAATTTCAGTGGCTTTCCTTCTATAAAGCAGGCAGCTGGACTCCTATTTCCCAGGATCTCTTCTCCTTATTCCAGTATTGTTCACCTTAGGCTGTTGAAATGAGATTCAGGAATACATTTTGAAATTATAATTGAGGTCACTAGGGAAAAGTTTTTTGCTTTACAGTGAACATTTAATGAGCCAATAAAATGACCCCCTCTTAAGCATAATAGCTCAGCATAGTGATGTGAGCTCTTTGTCTCTGATAGTCACACACTTTATTTTCTTCTCTTTACTTTTCTTTTTTAAATACTTATTTATTTTAGGGAGGGGAGAGGGGCAGAGAGGGAGAAAGAAATTTTTTTAATTTAAATTCAGTTAAATATATAATTAACATCTAATGTATTATTGGTGTCTGAGGTAGAGATCAGTGATACATTAGTCTTATATAATACCCAGTGTTCATTGCATCACGTGCCCTCCTTAATGTCTGTCACTCAGTTACCTCATCACCCCACCTTCCTCCCCTCCAGCAACCCTCAATTTGTTTTCCTATGATTAAGAGTCAGTTTGTCTCATAGGGAGAATCTTAAGCAGGCTGCGCCGAGCGTGGAGCCCAATACCCTGAGGTCAGGACCTGATACAGAACCAAGAGTCAGATACTCAACTGACTTTGCCACCCAGGCATCCCTTTCATCTCTGTTCTTAAATCTTACCTGTTCAGTAAAGTTAATCTTTTACTTTTCTTTTTTAAAGACTCTCCATTTATTTTAAAGAGAAAGAGCACAGGGCAGAGGGTGGGTTGGGGAGAAGGACAGAGGGAGAGAGAGAATCTCAAGCAAACTCCCTGAACATGGAGTCTTACAACATGGGGCTTGTTCTCACGATCCATAAGATCATGACCTGAGTGGAAACCAAGAGTCAGACGCTCAATTGACTGAGCCACCCAGACACCCCATCACTTTTCTTTTTCTTTTAAACCTTCAGTTTTCTGTGCTCCTTTGCCTTTTTTTTTTTTTTACCAGACTGAGCTCCTTGTGGACTGAGAGTATGTTTTACTTGCATTTGTGTTTCTAGTCTTACCACATCTAGTCTTAATCACAGTGCCTAATATATATAGTGGCTACTCAGAATTTTGTTTGATTTACTGATTTTTAAAAATTGATGCTTGTGTGCATGTATGTTTTTAGTTTTTTATTTTGAAATTATAGATCCATAGGAGGTTGTGAAGAACTGCATCAGGAAGTCTTATGCAATCTGTTCCCAGGATCCCCCACAGATAATGTCTTTTACAACTATAGAACAATATCAAAACAAAATTCTCTATAGGGCGCCTGGTTGGCTCAGTGAATTAAAGCCTCTGCCTTCAGCGCAGGTCATAATCTCGGTCCTGGGATCGAGGCCTGCATCAGGCTCTCTGCTCAGCGGGGAGGCTGCTTCCTCCTCTCTCTCTGCCTGCCTCTCTGCCTACTTGTGATCTCTCTCTCTGCCAAATAAATAAATAAAATCTTTAAACAAAACAAAATTCTCTTTAGAGCTTGTTCAGATTTCATCAGTTGTACGTGTGTGTGTGTGTGTAGGTATATGCAGCTTTATGTTATGTATAATCTTTCATAACCACCACTACAATCAAGATACTTGATCTTACCATCAAATTATTCTGGTGTTATTCTTTAACAACTATATGCATGCCACCCATCCCTAACTTTTAGCAACCACTAATCTATTCTCCAACTCTGTAATTTTATTATTTCATGAATATTACGTAAATGGAAACATGCAGTAGGTACCTTTCTTTTTTTCTTTTTTTGAAGATTTTATTTATTTTGACAGAGAGAAACACAGCCAGAGGGGGGGAACACAAGCAGGGGAGCAAGAGAGGGAGAAGCAGGCCTCCTGCCGAGCAGGGAGCCCGATGTGGGACTCGATCCCGGTGGGATCATGTCCCGAGCCGAAGGCAATCGCTTAACCAACTGAGCCACCCAGGTGCCCCCCCCCCCTTTTTTTTTTAAGATTTTATTTGCTTGACAGAGAGAGAGAGATCATAAGTTCTGCAGAGAGACAGGCAGAGAGAGAGGAGGAAGCAGCCTCCCTGCTGAGCAGAGAGTCTGATGTGGGGCTTGATCCCAGGACCCTGAGATCATGACCTGAGCCGAAGGCAGAGGTTTAATCCTCTGAGCCACTCAGGTGCCCCTAGTAGGTACCTTTCTGAGATTGCCTTTTTTCCAAACAGCATAATTTCTTTGAAGTTCATCTACTTTGTTCATTCTTTTTTATTGCTGAATAGTATTACATTAGTATGGTTATATCATAGTTCATTCTTTTTTATTGCTGAATAGTATTACATTAGTATGGATATATCATAGTTCATTTAACTGCTTAACCACACTATAGGACACTTAAGTAGTTTCCAGGTTTTGACTTTTGCAAATAAAGCTGTTATGAACAGCTTTTTGGGTATATCTTCCTGAGGAAAAGAAGTCTTCATTTCTCTGGGATAATGCCCAAGAGTATATTTTAGTATGTGGGAAGTCAGAAATTCTAACTTTTATAATATAAATTAATTAGTAATATTTGTTAGATGCTGGGAAGAAAAGTTTATCAATAAATTCTGAAGATGAAAAACTCAGATGATTTTTTTAAAAGATTTTATTTATTTATTTGACAGAGAGATCACAAATAGGCAGAGAAGCAGGCAGAGAGAGAGGAGGAAGCAGGCTCCCCGCTGAGCAGAGAGCCCGATGGAGCCTTGATCCCAAGACCCTGAGATCATGACCTGAGCTGAAGGCAGAGGCTTTAACCCACTGAGCCACCCAGGCGCCCAAAACTCAGATGATTAACAGCATTTTTGCCATGCATTCATTTCACTTTATTTTAATAATTTGAAAGTTCTTTTTCTTTCTCTATTAAAACTAGCTGATGGGGAGAAAGAAGATCAGTTTAATGGAAGCCCTCCAAGACCACAGCCAAGGGGACCAAGAACTCCTCCAGGACCACCTCCACCCGATGATGATGAAGATGATCCCATACCTTTGCCAGGTATGAATAAAATCAGTCCCTTACCAACCTTGATTACTGTTACAGTGCTTTTTGATTAAAGGAAAAAATTAGATATAGGTAATCAAATCTTCATGAATGCCCCCTACCCTTTTCCTGCGTAGTATTTCCTTGTTTTTCTTTTGGCAGGTGAATTTGTTTGGAAAAAAAAAAATCAGTTCATTTATTTGAAGCTGTACCAACATTGCTTTGAAAATAAAGTGCTGGGGTGCCTGGGTGGCTCAGTTGGTTAAGCGACTGCCTTCAGCTTAGGTCATGATCCTGGAGACCCGGGATTGAGCCCCACATCAGGCTCCCTGCTCGGCGGGAAGCCTGCTTCTCCCTTTCTCACTCCCCCTGCTTGTGTTCCCTCTCTAGCTGTGTTTCTCGCTGTCAAATAAATAAAATCTTAAAAATAAAATAAAATAAAACAAAGTGCTGTAGTGATACATACAGAAGAGTACCAGTTAAAAATAAGCAGTATATATTGGAAGAGATAATAACCTATGTACTTAAAAGCTGAAAAGAAAAAGATTAGTTTCTAGTGTTAGAACATAAAATAGTATACTTTATTAATTCTCACTATATAAAATTAAGCAATACTCCTAATATTTTTAGAAGCAGGTATTCTACCACTTTTTAAAAAGGGTATTTATGAGCTAAATCATTCAAAATGTCATTAAGTGACTGCAGTATCCAGTCCTGCTACCTTGTGTTATTTAAACCATTAGAATAATCTGTCTCTTAAATCTTCATTTTTTAGTGTCTGGTGATAAGGAAGAGGATGCTTCTCATAGAGAAGATTACTTTGAACCCATTTCTCCTGATCGGAATTCTGTTCCCCAGGAAGGGCAGTATTCTGATGAAGGAGAAGTAGAAGAAGAACAGCAAGAAGAAGGAGATGATGATGAAGATGATGTGGATGTAGAGGAAGAAGAGGATGATGATGAGGATGATCGCCATACAGTAGACAGTATCCCTGAGGAAGAAGAAGAAGATGAAGAGGAAGAAGGTGAAGAGGATGAAGAAGGTGAAGGTGGGTTATATTTATTAGGACTTTTTGGTTTTAAGTACAAGGAACTAACTTTATAGCTTTGAGCAATGCAAGAGAATTTAGAACAAAGATAAATGGCTTTCAAGAAACTCAAAGGTATCATAGCACATAGTTGGGCCTCAAGACTTGACTATGTTTTATGTTTTCACTTTATTTTCTGTCAGCTAACTATTGTTTCTCTGTTCACCCTACAGGTTTTATCTCCTCTTTTTAACCAACCAGCCTAAACTACCTGGCTGTATCTCAGTCTTATTTGCATTTTCCTGGGAGAAAGATTGTTTGGCTTGCTAAAATATCATTTGCCTCTTGGTACCTTCAGTTTTGGCCAGGGAAGCATGATCGAATTGCAAATACCTGATGATTAGAGATTTGGTGGGCTGTTTTCAGAGTAGTAAGGAGTGGTGGAGTAAGCTGGATGGAATTCCTAAAGATGTCTGCCACCTAGATATTTTAGCAAAATGCTACATTTTTAGAAATTTGGGGGAAAGAACCACAACTATACACATTGTGTAACAGCATGGTGCAGTCCTTTGTTTAGGCTTTATTTTTAGGATTTATTTTTCCTTTGAAAGCAAAAAGAGATTTCAAGCTAATTGACTCTTTTTTTTTTCTTTAAAGATTTTATTTATTTATTTGACAGAGAGATCACAAGTAAGCAGAGAGGCAGGCAGAGAGAGAGGAGGAAGCACTGAGCAGAGAGCCTGATGCGGGCTTCGATCCCAGGACCCTGAGATCATGACCCTTTTAACCCACTGAGCCACCCAGGCGCCCTCAAGCTAATAGACTCTTAGTTTGTCCAAGAAATCGAATGTAATGTTAAAGCATTTATGTAAAATGACAGATAAACTGCCTTGTTTTTTTCCTAAAATAGTAAAGGTGAGGGTGATTCTACATTAGATTTTGGTATCACAGGGGCCGTTTTATGGAATAGATATAGCTGGGTTAATGATACTTTTTTAGCTTCCCCCATTCCCAGATTAGCAAATAATATTTTTTATATTTATTGTATTTGACTGGCAAATAGTAGTTAGATTTTAGGCAGGCTGTTTTCTTAATCATTTTTGTAGAAAAAGTGAAAGGAAGAGGCTGGTTAATTTGTTTGTTAAGATTTTATTTATTATTTTTTAAAAGTTTAATTTATTTATTTGACAAAGAGAGAGAGATCACAAGAGGCAGGCAGAGAGAGAGGAGGAAGCAGGCTCCCTGCTGAGCAGAGAGCCGGATGCGGGCCTCGATCCCAGGACCCTGAGATCATAACTTGAGCCGAAGGCAGAGGCTTAACCCACTGAGCCACCCAGGTGCCCCTTTATTTATTTATTTGACACAGAGAGAGAGATCACAGGCAGGCAGAGAGAGAGGAGGAAGCAAGCTCCCTGCTGAGCAGAGAGCCGGATGCGGGCCTCAATCCCAGGACCCTGAGATCATGACCTGAGCCAAAGGCAGAGGCTTTAACCCACTGAGCCACCCAGGAGCCCTAATTTGGTTTTTAATAGAAGATACTTGGCTTATTCCAGAGTCAGGCCTCTGTAAGCCCTTTTCTTTTCAGATATGAATATATGGCTAAGGCTAACTTGTTTTGAGCAAAGAAGTCAAAAGATGGCTGATGCTGGAGGAATACTGTAGTAACATTTCCTTTTCTTATATAGACTGTTATTACTCATGCCAGTTTTCCCATAGCCAGGCAATAGCAGTGTTAAAAAGTAAAACCAGGTTTTCTCTCTAATCTTTTTTTTTTCTTTTAATTAGAGGAAAAAGTTGTACATGTATAATGATAAGAAAGCTTTGTTTTGGCCCAGCCAAACATTTTAAGTGAACAGCTTTTCTACAAAAATAAAATACAGACCTAGGAAACTGTGTGATAGGTAAATGAAGAGAAATAAAAATTCAGGAATATGAAATTAATGTTAAAAATACTTGAAATGTTTTCATTGAAAATATTTGGCTTAGTTTTGTGATTATGGAATTATTAGTTAAATTTAATAATTATTCCCAATTTTTTTCCATATTAAAAATACTTAAAAATGCTCTTTCATTAGGGCAAGGTTAACTTACTGCCTTTTGAGAGAGGTATTTTTGTTACTTTATGACATTTGTATTTTTATTTCTGTGAGGAAGAGATATCTGTAGCAGAGTTAGTTATAAGGTTGAACAGATAGAAGACTTTACTTATGAAGTTTCTCGTTAATTTTTCTACTAGAAATTATAAGATGTTGGTAAGTGTTGATAAGATATTGGGGCAGAAGTTAATTTTGTTGAAAAATCATTCTTTTTTGTCATACTTCTAAATAAAATATTTCTTTGTTTATATTTTTTACATTAAACAACAGTGATATAATATTTAAATATTATTTGAACTGATTTTCAGGGGATGATGGTTATGAACAGATTTCCAGTGACGAAGATGGAATTGCTGATTTGGAACGTGAAACCTTTAAGTATCCGAACTTTGATGTTGAATACACTCCTGAAGACTTAGCTTCAGTTCCTCCTATGACATATGATCCATATGACAGAGAACTTGTACCACTCTTATACTTCAGCTGCCCTTACAAGACTACTTTTGAAATTGAAATCAGTAGAATGAAAGATCAAGGTCCAGATAAAGAAAATTCAGGGGCGGTAGAAGCTTCAGTGAAGTTAACCGAACTGTTAGATTTGTATCAGGAAGATAGAGGAGCAAAATGGGTAACAGCTTTAGAAGAAATTCCAAGTTTAATAATAAAAGGATTAAGTTATTTGCAGTTGAAAAACACAAAACAAGACTGTCTTGGCCAGTTGGTAGACTGGACCATGCAAGCTTTAAATTTACAAGTAGCTCTTCGCCAACCCATTGCCTTAAATGTCCGACAACTCAAAGCTGGGACCAAATTAGTGTCCTCACTTGCAGAATGTGGGTCTCAAGGAGTCATGGGATTGCTACAAGCAGGAGTAATCGATGGATTATTTGAGCTCCTGTTTGCTGATCATGTCTCATCTTCCCTTAAGTTAAATGCTTTTAAAGCTTTGGACAGTGTCATTAGTATGACAGAAGGAATGGAAGCTTTTTTAAGAGGTAGGCAGAATGAAAAAAGTGGCTATCAAAAACTTCTGGAGCTCATACTTTTAGATCAGACTGTGAGAGTTGTCACTGCTGGTTCGGCTATTCTTCAGAAGTGCCATTTCTATGAAATCTTGTCAGAGATTAAAAGACTTGGTGATCATTTAGCAGAGAAGACTTCATCTGTTCCTAACCACAGTGAACCTGATCATGACACAGATACTGGACTTGAGAGAACAAACCCAGAGTATGAAAATGAGGTAGAGGCTTCAATGGATATGGATCTTTTGGAATCCTCAAATATAAGTGAAGGGGAAATAGAAAAGCTTATTAATCTCCTAGAAGAAGTTTTTCATTTAATGGAAACTGCACCTCATACAATGATCCAGCCACCTGTTAAGTCTTTCCCAACAATGGCACGTATTACTGGACCTCCAGAAAGGGATGATCCATACCCTGTTCTCTTTAGGTAAGACCTTTTAGGTTTGGAAAATACTCGTTGCAGGCATTTTATGTGGTTGGTTTTGTTTTTTTACATTTGTCTATAAGCAGTGCATATCTATGTAAGGATATTATATATATATATTTAAGGATATTATATATTTCAAAGTAGATTGTAGTGAAACTGAGACGTATATTACTGTGGGAGAGCAAGTTGTAAAAGTTAAATATAGTGATAGTCAACAACAGTGCTTAGATAAGCTTGTCTATGAATAAAAATAATAAGAATAAATGAGGAACTGTAGAGTTGCTTCTGGGAAAGTGGTGTGGTACAAGAGGATTGGCCAGGAAGGAGAGAGCTTTTCTGTGTGAACCTGTTTATAGAACCTATTTGTACTTTCTCTCTCTTACATTGCAAGTTAAACTTATATTTTACTAATTTAATTTTACAGACCTGGTTAAATATTTTTAAGTTTCAGTTACCACTTATTTATGCTAATTCTGTTTGTTGTTGTTATTGTTTTAAGTGGGCCCTATGCTCATTGTGGGGCTTGAGCTCATAGCCCTGAGGTCAAGAGTCGTATGCTTTACCAACTGAGCCAGCCACGTGCCCCTATCTAACTCTGTTGGTAGAGTTTTGCCATTATTAGGATCAGTGCCCACAGTAGATTTTTAAATTTTGTTTTAATTTTTGATGGTTTTTTTTTTTTACATTTGCCTGTAAATCATTTTCTAGCTAATGGGAAAATGGCATTTTTATTATGCTATTCCTTATTTCTATGATTAATTTTTGCCTTGATTTGGAGCATACTGCATTAACAGAAGATGGGGTGCCTGTCCATAAAATCTGTACCTGTCCATTCCTGTTTTTAGCTGAATTGTTAGATCTTGCCTTAGTTTGAGTTCTTTTAGGAACAAAAGATGATAATGCTAGAGCAAGGTCTAGTAGGAGATGAAGTCAAGAGTACAAGTGTAGGGGTTTGGTTTTGAACAGAAGAAAAGAAATCTTATTTGTGCATAAATACAGATACATTTGTAGTACCTAGATGGTAAAGGAGCCAAAGCACTTTGCACTGATCACTTCATTTTTAGTTAAGGTAAGAGGCAAGGTCATAACACTGAGGATAACTGAGGGTAGTGACTCTAAGGAAGGTGGTAATGCTTTCAGTCTTTGAAGAGGAACTGGTAGTTAAAGCTTACTAAGTATTATTTTCTCCCCTGTAACTGGAGAAGGTACATTTAGGTATCAGACTTGAATGTTGTGCTGAGGAATTTGGATTTTTTTATTTATTTATATTTTATTTTTAAATTTTTTTAAAGATTCTATTTATTTATTTATTTGACAGAGAAAGAGAGAACACAAGCAGGGGGGGAGTGGCAGGCAGAGGGAAAGGGAGAGGCAGGCTTCCTGCTGAGTCAGGAGCCCCCTGCAGGGCTCAATTCCAGGACACCGGGATCATGACCTGAGATGAAGGCAGATACTCAGCCAACTGAACCACTCAGGCACCTGTATTTTATTTTATTTTTTTAAAGATTTTATTTCCAAAGAGAGAGAGAAAGAGGGAAAGTGAGCTCAAGCAGGGGGAATGGCAGGCAGAGGGAGAAGCAGGCTCCCTGCTGGGGAAGGAACCTGATGCAGGACTCCATCCCAGGACCCTGAGATCATGACCTGAGCTGAAGGCAGATGCTTAAACCTATTGAGCCCCCAGGCATCCCTGCATGTTGTTTTTAGAATGTGGGAAGATCTTGACTATTTCAGAGTAATAGATCTGATAGTATCAAAGTAGTATTCTAAAATTATATGTTGTAAGATGTATTGCAGTGGAAAAGAAGTTGGTGTTATTAAGTAGATGAGCCAGTCTTGACTATACTGTGTGAAGGACTTACCTAATATAGTGGCAGTACAGGGAATTGTGCTAATATTGAGAGTTTGTGAAAGAGCAGTTACTAGGACTTGGCAACTGGACCGAATAGCTAAGACATTGAAAGTGAGAAGGAACTAAAGATGTTTTGAGGTTTCTAGCTGGGGTAACTATTGGAACTGGGGTTTTATTGACAGAAACTGGTACATTAGGAGGGGCAGTGAATTTTGAAAGAAATAATTTTGCATTTTGGAAGGATTAGTTTGAAGTGATGATAAGGCTCTAATGCCCTCTGTGTAAGACTCCCAAGATCATTCTTAGGATTTTCCAATGGGACTCACAGAACTCAGTACTGTACTCACAACTATGATTTATCACAGCAAAAGGATATAAGGCACAATCAACAAAGGAAAAGGGTCCATGGGGAGAAACTTGAGGAAACCAGCTAGAGGCTTCCGGAGTCTTTTTCCAGTGAAGTCTCATGGGACCTGCTTAAACCACATCAAGGAATTGTGACAGTGTGTGTGAAATGTTGCATATTGAGGAAGCTCATTAGAATCTCAACATCCAAGTTTATTATTGGAGGATAACCACATACGCCCCCAGTATCTACTGTGTAACAGAACTCCAGCCTTCCAGAAGGAAAGTGGGTGTTCAGTGTAAACCATATTGTTTGCATAAACAGTTTAGGCATGGTGAGCATTCTTATCAGCTGGGTGATGGAAACCCTCCCCAAATCCAAGTTCTTAGATGCTAATCAAGAGCCTGCTTTGTAAGAAGTTGTTCTTAAGAATATGAGTTGTCTGAGGCCTGCAGTCGTAACTATTTTCTGAACACTCCACAAGTTGGTTAAAGATACTCTTTGGAGCATAGTAGTTAGGGGTTTTGTTTTTTTGAGGGTTCTATTTGCCTTCATAGTGAAGAAGTTACTGGGGGGTGTTTATTATTCTAAAGTAGAAGCCTGAGTTTAAGGAGTAATATGAGAGGCAGTTATATACTCTGATTCCAAATATAGGACATTCTGAAAAAGGTAAAACTATGGAGACAGTAAAAAGATCAGTGATTGCCATAGTTAGGGGGAGGGAGAGGAACAAATGCGTGGAGCACAGTATTTTTAGGACGGTCAAAATACTCTATCAATGGCATTTGTGTCTGTTTTGGGGTCTTGAGTAGGTTCACACTTTTTCTACTAAAAGTATGTATGCTAAAAAATGGTTCTTGGGTTTGATAAAAGTGCTATGTATGGGAGTATTAACTCTTCAGATACTAAAAATTGATAATTTGAATTTGTTTTCCCTAGAGGTACTAAATCAGATATACTGCCTATAGTAAATATGAATGAACTATATTTTTTATAGTATGTGTACTATATTTTTTCTAGGTGCACTAATTCAGATACCATGTGTACCTTGAGTAGAGTAGGACCATGATGAAAAAGGAACATTTGATAAGTGTCTGGAAAGAAGACCCAGAGTTTGAAGTCAAGGTTGATTCTGGAAAGAAAAGACTTGTCAACAGTTATATGTCAAATATCTGTTGAATGTTAGGTAGAAAAAAGCCTCACATGACTTATTTGACCCAATGGAAAGAAGACTTGCTGCCACATTATGTTTTTAGTTAAAGTAGTATATTGCTAAGAATAAGGATTATGGTCATTAAAATTTTTATGCCTCTCCTACCTAATGAATACTGAGTAAATTCAATTAATGTTTCTACAGGTATCTTCATAGTCATCACTTCTTGGAGCTGGTTACCTTGCTTCTGTCAATTCCAGTAACAAGTGCCCACCCTGGTGTGCTGCAAGCCACAAAAGATGTTTTAAAGTTTCTTGCACAGTCACAGAAGGGTCTTCTTTTTTTTATGTCGGAATATGAAGCAACAAATTTGTTGATCCGAGCTCTGTGTCACCTTTATGATCAAGATGAAGAGGAGGGTCTTCAATCTGATGGTGTTATTGACGATGCGTTTGCCTTGTGGCTGCAGGACTCAACACAGACATTGCAGTGTATTACAGAACTGTTCAGCCATTTTCAGCGTTGCACAGCCAGCGAAGAAACTGACCATTCAGATCTCTTAGGAACCCTTCACAATCTTTATTTGATTACTTTTAATCCTGTGGGAAGATCAGCTGTTGGACATGTTTTCAGTCTTGAGAAAAATCTCCAAAGTCTTATTACTCTAATGGAGTACTATTCCAAAGAAGCCTTAGGGTAATTTTCTTTTTATTTCTTAAATTTTCTTTCATACTGGAAAACTACAAGAGTAAAGGGATAGTTTCATAAAAGGTGATGATTTGAAAGTAAAAATTATTATAATTATTTTTGACATAATACATAATTTGTTAAAAATTAGAATGATAGAAATTTCTAAAATATAAGATACCTCTGTAAAGCAACCAAATGTATCTTTTAGTAGCTTCTTCCAGTTTCCCCTTGGTGTTGACAAGATTACAACTATAGTACTCTTGCTAATTTGTGTGTAGGGAAATCTGGTGTAAGGCACCAGAATATATACTTGCAGAATAAGGAGGACTATCTTGCTGTCTTGAATTTCCCCTCATGTTTAAACCATGGTGCTCTGGTTTCAGAAGTACTTTGGCTGAATGAGGGCGTGAGATTTAAAATGATACTAGTTTTCAAGAGCTCCCTGGTAGGGCAGAGGATTGATTTTAGTGTATGAGGAGATAAACATGTTCACCCTGGTTCGTGTCATACACATCTGCTTAGTCACATCCAGGTAACTGGCCTCACAACCGGGTCTTGATATGACTCTTTGAGTGACAGGTCTTTTTCGGAGAACTATGGAAGGCAGTGGCTTCCATATATAGCTCTGTCTCAGCTGTTTAGAAGACAGTGATGATGGCAATAGATTGATTCATCACACTTATTCCTACTTATCTAGAGTGAATATTTTTAAAGAGACCATTGAAGTATACTTCTGACTCTTTCATTGCTGATGAAGTATACTTGTTAATGTTTCATTGTTCTTCTGATCTTTCTTAATAGAATTTCACTTTTCATTGTGATACATGTGCTTCGTTTGTATATTTTTAAGTAATGTTTTCAAGTGAATTGGAGGTAAACTTTAAAATTGATTTCTTTGGGGATTTAGTCATGTTTCATTGTAAAATTCCTTGGTCTCTTTTTAAAGCCAAATATAAAAAATGTTTAAAATTGTTCTTGGAAAAATTGTTTTCATACAGAAAACTTTAAAACCTTATTTTGTTTCAGTGATTCCAAGTCTAAGAAGTCAGTAGCTTATAATTATGCATGCATACTTATTTTGGTGGTGGTTCAGTCTTCCGGTGATGTCCAAATGCTAGAACAGCATGCAGCATCTCTCTTGAAGCTTTGTAAAGCAGATGAAAATAATGCTAAATTGCAAGGTATCGTACTTCAAGTTATTTAACCATTTATGATATGTGAAGGAAAAAGTCTTTGAATATCTGTAATTAGTATTTTATCATGTTTTGATATATACATAGTAATACTCTTTTTTTTTTTAAGATTTTATTTATTTATTTGACAGAGATCACAAGTAGGCAGAGAGGCAGGCAGAGAGAGAGGAGGAAGCAGGCTCCCTGCTGAGCAGAGTCCGATGTGGGCCTCGATCCCAGGACCCTGAGATCATGGCCTGAGCCGAAGGCAGAGGCTTTAACCCACTGAGCCACCCAGGCGCCCAATACTCTTACTTCCTGAAAGTACCCTCTATGAAAGTATTTTGTATGGTGTTTTTAGGAAACTGTCACAAATACGTTTTCCTGGAAAATCATGGTAATCGGCAGTTAGTTGAAGTTCCTAATCAAAATGGAAGTAGCTTGAAGGTGAACTCAAACATTCGGGTTTTGTTTCTATTAAGATTTTAAAATTATTATTATTATTTTTAAAAGATTTTATTTATTTGACAGACACAGTGAGAGAGGGAACACAGGCAGGGGGAGTGGGAAAGGAAGAAGCAGGCTTCCTGCCAAGCGGGGAGCCCGATGTGGGGCTTGATTCTAGGACGTGGCATCATGACCTGAGCCGAAGGCAGTTGCTTAACCAACTGAGCCATCCAGGTGTCCTTAAAATTATTTTTAAGTAATCTCTACACCCATATGCGGCTTGAACTTAAAATCCTGAGATTGAGTCGCATGCTGCACCGACTGTGCTAGCCAGGCATCCCAAACTTTTTCTTTCTTTCTTTTTTTTTTTTAAAGTAGGCTCCATGCCCAGCCTGGAGCCCAAGGCAGGGCTTGAACTCATGACCCTGAGATCAAGACCTGAGCTGAAATCAAGAGTCGGACACTTAACCGACTGAACCACCCAGGCACTCCTTCAAAAGTTCAGTTTTGTGTATAGTTTGTGTATGTGTGTATTTTCTATATATGTATTTCTAAGTATAATGTTATTCTAAATACAACTTCTAAATCCATTTGTCATTATTTAACATATATGCTGTCCTCAAAAGTGAAGGATAATGAATATGAACATTATTTTCTAAAGTATATAAATATAAATCTATGTTAAATGATGTTTATGGCAAAGCTTATGTGAGCCGTTGTGAAAAATAATAGATATCTAATCACAGGTTTTTAAAATTTTATTTTGGTTTCTCTCTAACCTTACCAAGTAGAAAATTTGATAACACTGAGTAAATATTGTAAATAGCACGTGGACTTTTTTCTTTTCCTTTTGCTTTTATTTTTCTGAAAGAGCATGTAAGCCGGTGTGTGTGGGAGGATAATGGGCAGGGACAGAAGAAAAGGGAGAGAATCTTCTTCTTCCTTTTTTTTTTTTTTTTTTTTAAGATTTTATTTATTTGACAGAGAGAAACACAGCTAGAGAGGGAACACAAGCAGGGGGAGTGAGAGAGGGAGAAGCAGGCTTCCCGCAGAGCAGGAAGCCCAATGTGGGGCTTGATCCCGGGTCTCCGGGATCATGACCTGAGCCAAAGGCAGTCGCTTAACCAACTGAGCCACCCAGGCGCCACCAGAATCTTCTTTTTTTAGAAAAAAATTTTTATTTGTTTATTTGACAGAGAAAGAGATCATAAATAGGCAGAGAGGCAGGCAGAGAAAGAGGGGGAAGCAGTCTCCCTGCTGAGCGGAGAGCCCGATGTGGGACTTGATCCCAGGACCCTGAGATCATGACCTGAGCCGAAGGCAGAGGCTTAACCCTCTGAGTCACCCAGGCGCCCAAGAGGGAGAGAATCTTAAGCAGACTCCCTGCTAAGCACAGAGCTGGAGGGGGGAGTCGATTTCCTAACACTGAGATTCTGACTTGAGCTGAAATCAAAGAGTCAGACGCTTAACTGACTGAGCCACCCTGGTGCCCCTGAGTTTTTTCTTTTTAAATCTTAAATTTTATGTGTGATACTACCAGTAAATGTATGAGTTAAACTCAACCTCTCATGTAGGAAATAGGTTTTTCCCCCTTGTAGTGTGCCTTTGTAAAAGGAGGACACACAACATCTTCAAAGATATTAGTAATGCTTTACTACTTATTTTGGGTGGTGGGTACACATATTTGTTTTATTATTGTTCCTTTTATCTTTCACTTGAGCAATATATGCTGTATATATGGAAGAGTTAATTTAAAAACACATAGGAAAAATACTCAGATATACATAATTGTAATCCTCATGGAGAACTGTAGAACCAAGGAGAAGAGAGGCATGACTACTATTTCAGTTTCCTTTAGTTATTCCTAAAACATGTCTGGAACTGGCATATCACTTCTTTACATTAGAATGCTTTTCTTTGGGGCACCTGGGTGGCTCAGTTGGTTGGGCGACTGCCTTTGGCTCAGGTCATGCATGATCCCGGAGACCTGGGATCGAGTCCCACATCGGGCTCCCTGCTCCGTGGGAAGCCTGCTTCTCCTTCTCTCACTCCCCCTGCTTGTGTTCCCTCTCTCTTTCTGTGTTTCTCTCTGTCAAATAAATAAAATCTTAAAAAAAAATAGTTTTGGTGATAAAGTATGGGTATTATAGCATAGCTTCTAGCAGGGTTTTTTTTTCCTGCATTATTCCACTCAGTTTTTTTTTTTTTTAATATAATTGACACACAATGTACTTTAGTTTCAGTTGTACAACATAGGGATTCCACAGCTCTTTATGTATGACATAATGATTCCACAATTATATACAGTTATGCTGTGCTCACCGAAGTATAGCTACCGTGTCACCATGCAATGCTATTATACCATTGACTATATTCTCTATGCTCTACCTCCATCCATATGACTTATTCATTCTATAACTGGAAACCTTTACCTCCTATTCCCCTTTACCCATTTTGCTCGTCCTTCCATACCCTTCCCTTCTGGCAACCACCAGCTCTCTATATATTTATGAATCTGTTTCTACTTTTTTTGATTGTTCATTTTCTCTAGCAGAATTTTGTATTCAGTTGTAATAAATGGCATATTTCATTTGTGATTGTTTTATAAGCAAAGTTTGTTGTTATTTTGGGATGATAATGATTATTTTTAATTTTATAAAGGCAAAGTAGGAAATTGGCAAAATTTAAAATTCCATGCTAAGAGAAATGTCACTCAGCAAATGTCCCTCTCATGGGATTGATCCTGTTAGAAATTAATACATTTTGTCCATGGTTTTTGGGGTGTTTGTGAAGTAGTGGTGGCATTGGGTGAATAAACACTTTTATTATGTTAGTTTATAAGAAGTCAGTTTTACATATTTTCTTTAATGTTATAAGTTGATGGTCCTTTTAAAGCATGTAAACACTGAAGTTTTTAGAAACCAAATAATAAGAATGGTCACTTGTTCTTTCTAAGCCTGTATGTAGCCTATTTACATTTCAAGGTAACTCTTGTTTGGAGAATTAGACATAAGTTTATCCCTGTATGAAGTTTACATTATTGAAATCAATATGAATCTGATAATGTTCTGTGGAAGAGAATACCTTTACTTCCTTTGTTTTATTTTAAAATATTATGAATGATCTTTTTTGTTTTTAAGAACTTGGCAAGTGGCTTGAACCTCTGAAAAACCTTAGATTTGAAATTAACTGCATCCCAAGCCTAATTGAGTATGTTAAACAGGTAAGTAAAACCTAACAGTGCCTTGGTTTTTATTTTTTTTAAGACGATTTTTTTTATTTTAGAGAGCCTGCACACATGAGCAAAGGGAGGGGAGAGGGAGAGAAGCAGACTCCCCACTTAGCTGGGAGTCTGATGTGGGGCTCCATCTCACAAACCTGAGGTCATGACCTGAGCTGAAACCAAGTCAGATACTTAACCAAATGAGCCACCCAAGTGCCCCTAAAAGTGCCTTCATTTTATGGAACTTTATGTTTCTGAAAATAGTAATATTGCACTAAATCATTTATGTAGATAATGCAGTAATTGTTAAGTGTACTTAATTGATTTGGTAGACTTTATGGTACAGATTGGTGTATGTATGTAGATGGGTGTGTGATGGTATATATATGTGAATACACTTTCACACAACCTTGTGTGCTGTACTGCTTTCCACTATCAGACCTGTCCAATTTTTTTTCTCAAACTGGAGTAGTATAACCTACCATTTTGATGGTCTTTACAACAGCATTTTAAAGTTAAATGCCCTGATAATTTAACGTATAATTGTTTCAGTTAAACTTTGGTAAGAAAGAACTTCCTTTAAAAGTTTTAGGTGAAAATCAACAAGAGTCAATTTTAGATAATTACAGTAGGAACTAGTTCTAAATTTTTTTTTTAAAGATTTTATTTATTTGACAGACAGAGCATTAGGAGGGGGAGTGGCAGGCAGAGAGAGAGGGAGAAGCAGGCTCCCCCACAGAATATGGAGCCCAGTGTGGGGCTTGATCCCAGGAATTGGGATCATGACCTGAGCTGAAGGCAGTCGCTTAACTAACTGAGCCACCCAAGAGCCCCTAGTTCTAAATTTGTTGATTTGGGATGGTCATATCTACAAATAAAATATTCATAAAAGTTGAAAATCCTATATCATAATAGTACATTTTAAAAATTCATTAAAACTGTTGCACTGTTAATTAGTTTTAAAACTCTTTTTTTTTTTTTTAAGATTTTATTTATTTGACAGAGAGAAACACAACCAGAGAGGGAACACAAGCAGGGGGAGTGAGAGAGGGAGAAGCAGGTTTCCCGCCAAGCAGGGAGCCCAATGTGGAACTCGATCCCAGGTCCCTGGGATCATGACCTGAGCTGAAAGCAGTCGCTTAACCAACTGAGCCACCCAGGCATCCCTGCACTGTTAATTAGTTTTAAAAGTTAGTGTAGCAAAGAAGGACTAAAGGTGGTCATAGATGTGTAAAAAATGTTAAGCCAGAGGGCTTGAATTATTTCCTCTTTCATTTAACAGATGAGCTAGGGGTGTGTGTGTGTGGGTAGAACATCCTGGTTTTGGAATTGAAATGTTTATTATAAAAACAGCAACCAAGTACTATTTGGGTTTATGTGCTTCAGATTTTTCTTTACTGACTTGTCTGCCCTTATCTTCTTTTTACTCCATCTTTCCTGAGAGTACTTTGACCTCCTGTGGTGCCATCAGATTCTTCTGTGTCCTTACTCTGTGCCTCAGATGTCATCTAAAGCTTCTCATATATTTGGCAGAAGTACACTAGATCCTGTAAATTTAGATGGTCATGTGTTCAGGGTACTTGTGCATGCTCAGGTGAATGTATAAGGTGTCCAATAAAGATTCTATGCTTGGGTAAAAGTTTTTAACCAGTAAAATATTTAGCTGTAGAAATTTAAATTACATGGTACAATTAAAGAATTTTGACTTTTATGTAAATGCTTATCCATTAATTATAGTTAATAATAAGGGTCCTCATTCCAAGATATACCAAAAACAGTTGATCTGAGATTGAAACTTCTCTGTGGTCCATGCTGCTTTATGTAATTTGTGGAATTATTGTGGAAAGGCAGCAAGGAAAAAAATTAGAAAAAATGTATAGGGGAAAGGAATTTTCTCATTTATTTATTTATTTTTTTTAAATAAGATTTTATTTATTTGACAAACAGAAATACAGCCTGAGAGGGAACACAAGCAGGGGGAGTGAGAGAGGGAGAAGCAGGCTTCCTGTCGAGCAGGGAACCCGATGTGGGACTTGATCCCAGGTCCCTGGGATCATGACCTGAGCCGAAGGCAGCCGCTTAACCAACTGAGCCACTCAGGCGCCCCTTTATTTTACTAAGTTTCTTCTCTGAGGGTTAGCAGCTGAGATAGTAACATCTTAAAATTATCTTTCTTTCTTTCTTTCTTTCTTTCTTTCTTTCTTTCTTTCTTTCTTTCTTTCTTTCTTTCTTAAGATTTTATTTTTTTGACAGAGAGAGAGATCACAAATAGGCAGAGAGGCAGTCAGAGAGAGGAGGAAGCAGGCTCCCTGCTGAGCAGGGAGCCCGATGTGGGCCTCAATCCCAGGACCCTGAGATCATGACCTGAGTCGAAGGCAGAGGCTTTAACCCACAGAGCCACCCAGGTGCCCCTCCCTTTTTTTTTTTAAGATTTTATTAACTTATTAGAGAGGGAGAGCAAGAGGGAGAAGCAGACTGCCCACTAAGCAGAGTCTGATGTGGGATTCGATCCTAGGACCCTCAGATCATGACCTGAGCTGAAGGCAGCTGCTTAACCAACTGGCCACCTAGGTGCCCTTAAAATGTTGTTATTCCTTCAGTTGTTATTCTGAATTTTTTCAGAACCATCTGTGCTTCTCTGTGGACACTGCAAAAACAAAGAAACTTAACTATTTGTTGTCAGGAAACAGTCTAGACAGTTGCCAAGGACATGGACAACTGTATTTCTTTTTCCTTTAACCATTCCCTAAGTGGTCATCACAACTAGATTCCTGTTGTGGTACCTGTGGTATCTGCATTCAAGTGTCTGTTATGTAGCGCTAAAACAGTCCCTGTTGCTTCCTCAGGTTTGAAAGAGGTTTAGTACCGACAGGGCTTTGTAAAATCAATCATTGCTTCATTTTTGGGAGGGAGAGTATATAGAAAGAGTGTATGAAAAAGAACTATTTTAAATTCTTTTTTTTTTTTTAAGATTTTATTTATTTATTTGACAGAGAGAGATCACAAATAGGCAGAGAGGCAGGCAGAGAGAGAGGAGGAAGCAGACTCCCTGCTGAGCAGAGAGCCCGACGCGGGCCTCGATCCCAGGACCCTGAGATCATGACCTGAGCCGAAGGCAGAGGCTTTAACCCACTGAGCCACCCAGGCGCCCTATTTTAAATTCTTAATACAGGGAGTCTCATTCATTTTGTATGTACTTTCATTTTAATCTGTACTTTTTAATATACTTGGACTTTGCAATTATTAATTTTATAAAATAACTTTTGTAAAAACTTTATTAGCTTTATTCATGTTTTAAATTTATTTACGAAACTTAAAATGGTGTAAGTACTTAACAGAAAACTCATATTTTTAATTAATGCTTTCTTGGGAATTTTTTTCCTGATTCATATCCAAGTACCAAGAAATTAAACTTTCTGTTCATTTTTATTTTTAAAGAATATTGATAATTTGATGACCCCGGAAGGAGTTGGTCTTACTACTGCCTTGCGTGTTCTCTGTAATGTGGCATGTCCACCACCTCCTGTTGAAGGTAATATAATTATTGTACTTTAAAAACTATTCTTAAACCCTAGTATAAATGCTGTTTATTAAATAAAATATTCAAAAGTCTTAGCTGATTAACATATAAGTAATTAGTTTTTTCTCCCCTTATCCCATATAAAGGTCAACAGAAAGACCTGAAATGGAATCTTGCCGTTATTCAGCTTTTTTCTGCTGAAGGAATGGACACCTTTATTCGGGTTCTACAAAAATTGAACAGTATTCTGACTCAGCCTTGGAGGCTCCATGTCAACATGGGGACTACCCTTCACAGAGTTACTACTATTTCAATGGCTCGCTGCACACTCACTCTTCTTAAAACTATGTTAACGGAACTCCTGAGAGGTGGATCGTTTGAGTTTAAGGACATGCGTGTTCCCTCAGCACTTGTGACTTTACACATGCTCCTGTGCTCTATCCCTCTCTCAGGTCGTTTGGATAGTGATGAACAGAAAATTCAAAATGATATCATTGATATCTTACTGACTTTTACACAAGGAGTTAATGAAAAACTCACAATCTCAGAAGAGACTCTGGCCAATAATACTTGGTCTTTAATGTTAAAAGAAGTTCTTTCTTCAATCTTGAAAGTTCCTGAAGGATTTTTTTCTGGACTCATACTACTTTCAGAGCTGCTGCCTCTACCATTGCCCATGCAAACAACTCAGGTATCACTTCCATATAACATGCATCTTATAAATGACTGCAATAACACTTTTAAAAAAGTCAATGATTTTGTTATTAAAAAACCCCAAAAACCCGCAACCCTCATCCCCTTCCCCTAAAAAAGACATAAAATAACTGGATGAGGGTGAGATAAAACTGAAGCAAGTTGGTCATTAAAGAAATATGGGGGCAACATTTTAAATAAATTTTTGTTAATGTGAATTTATTATGCTGTTCTGTATACTTGTACTTTTGTTATTTTTAAATCCTTTTCTTCTCTTTATCATGTGTTAGAATTTGCCATTAACTAGGTTGGTTCACCAATGGACTCTGCTCTACTGACTGCTAACCTGAGAAAATTAAGATTTTCTAGATGCATTGAATTCAAGCAAATGTTTAATTGTATAATAGAAGAATGTTTTAAGTATGTAGTAAAGATGTTCTTTTCATAACATTTCTTCCTGAACAGTTTTTGTGATTATAAATAAATATTTTAAAAAATCTACGTACACACAAAATATACTTTTTTAACAGGTTATTGAGCCACATGATATATCAGTGGCACTCAACACCCGAAAATTGTGGAGCATGCACCTTCATGTTCAAGCAAAGTTGCTCCAAGAAATAGTTCGCTCTTTCTCTGGCACAACCTGCCAGCCCATTCAACATATGTTACGGCGTATTTGTGTTCAATTGTGTGACCTTGCTTCACCAACTGCACTTCTGATTATGAGAACTGTGTTGGATTTGATTGTAGAAGACTTGCAAAGGTATTTTCATTTTGCATTAAAAATGTTTTCCTCAAGTTATTCTTGACACAGATACATCTTTTTTACTTAGAATTTGGAAACCAGGGTTTAGAATGCTCAGATAATATATATTACATATAAATATATACATGTACATATATATGTATATGTGTGTGTATATGAACATATGTAGATTATTTTTAATTAGAAAACTATTCCATGTGCAAGATACCTTGAAAGTCTTGATTTTCGGTGTTTGAAAGGTGAACTATAAAATTCTGTGATTTAAAAAAAAGATAGTGAAATCTGAATTTATAAAATTTATAGTAATTGTAAAATTCCAGAGAAGTCATCATATCCAAGGAATGAGATGTTTTATACAAGATCTGTATATCATGATATGTGTTGAAAAATAAATATTAGTTAAATAATGCCCTACAATTAAGAATTTTGTTTACTAAATGTATTGATTTTATTTCAGCACTTCAGAAGATAAAGAAAAACAGTATACTAGCCAAACCACCAGGTTGCTTGCTCTTCTTGATGCTCTGGCTTCACACAAAGCTTGTAAATTAGCTATTTTGCATCTAATTAATGGAACTATTAAAGGTGACGAAAGATATGCAGAGATATTCCAGGATCTGTTAGCTTTGGTGCGGTCTCCTGGAGACAGTGTTACTCGCCAACAATGTGTTGAATATATCACATCCATTTTGCAGTCTCTCTGTGATCAGGTATTTATGGTTATCTTATAAATTCTGTGTGTTTGTGTGTGGTTTGAAACCTTCTCTTAATATAAATCCTGACTGTGAATACAGAGATCTCATCTGTTTTATTAACCCTGTTGTTTAGGGAGATCAGTTTGACCAGTGAACCAGCAATAAAATGGTTTGGTGCTTCATAGCTTTCTTTGGGTTTGTACTTCATAGGTTTCTCTGAAGTCTCTTTTCCTTTATGAGATTGCATCTTTCTGTGCCACTGAGTTCTTTGGGGTTGGTTATGTCTGGTATTTTCATTTTCCTTCCACTTATACACAGATTCATTCTTGAATTCTATAGCTTTGTGATTGGTTAAATTAATAATACCATGTTCTCTTGTTCGGACAACTTTTGAAGGTACCAGAGACGACTACAATTCTGGTGTGTTTCAGGCTACTCTGCATACAGATGTTGACTACAAGTAGTAGTATTTCTGCCTGTCTATATTATTGGCTTCCAGTTTATAATTCCATGAGTTAATGATAATTGTTTTAACTTTTAAAGCCCATTGTGATTGAGATCTTTGAAGATTTCTTTCTTCTTCTTCTTTTTTTTTAAGATTTTATTTATTTTAGGGAGAAAGTACACCCACAAGTAGAGAGAGGTCAGGGGGGAAGGACAAGGAGGGAGAGGGAAAGGGAGAGAATCTGAAGCAGACTCTGGGCTAAGCATGGAACATGATATGGGGCTCAACACAGGGCTTGATCCCACAACCCCAAGATCACCACCTGAGTCTAAACAAAGAGTCAGTTGCCCAGCTGATTGAATCACCCAGGTGCCCAAGATTTTCGAAGATTTCTTTACATGTTGGTACTTTTGCTTATCATAATGCTCCTGCTATCTAATCATCAGATGTAATTTTTTTTCAGGCAGAGTTTTTTTTTTTTTTTTTTTTTTTTAAGATTTTATTTATTTGACAGAGAGAAACACAGCCAGAGAGGGAACACAAGCAGGGGGAGTGAGAGAGGGAGAAGCAGGCTTCTCTCCGAGCAGGGAGCCCGATGTGGGATTTGATCCCGGGTCTCCAGATCCAAAGAGGATTTGGTTAAAAATAGTTTGGGACCTGGTAAAAAGGATGTTTGAAGTCCTTAAACCTTAAAATGTGCATTTTACTGGTGTTTGTTATATAATCAAAGCAGGTTTTATGAGTAATCTGAATGACTCTGTAGCATCCTAGCTGTCCTGTTCACATAAACCTCATTCTTGACCTCATCTTATATATTTTCCTTCTGATTCAAACTTTGTTTTATACCCTTAACCCATGTTGAATCCTAGTTTGCTGTATGTTGAAGTGATTAAGGCAATGAGACATACCCAAAAATGTTTCTGTAAAATCTGTTTTATTTATTTATATAAAAAGAGTAGCAGGATTTTTTATTGTTGGTTAAACTTGCTTGAGCATTGAAAATCTTGAATTTTAAAAGTAATAAAAAAGTAATAGAGGAACATACTTAGTTGGAAAACTGTGCTTAAATGTTTTATTTGCTCCACCCGTTTCTTTCTGTGATGTTTTAAATTCCAATATGGCTATGCTTATTTAGTTATGTTTAAGATTTTATTTATTTATTTGACAGAGAAGCACAAGCAGGGGAAACAACAGGCAGAGGGAGAGGGAGAAGCAACCCGTTGAGTTGGGAGCCCGACATGGTGCTTGATCCCAGGACCCTGGGATTGTGACCTGAGCTAAAGGCAGACACTTAACCAGCTGAGCCATCCAGGCACCCCATATGGATATGTTTATTAAAATTTATTTCACTGAGGGGTACTTGGGTGACTCAGTTAAGCATCCATCTCTTAGTTTTGGCTCAGGTCATAAGATCAAGGCCCCCCCCCCCCCCCAAATCCAGCTCTGCATTCACAGGAGGTATGCTTGGGATTCTTTCCCTCTTCCTCTGTTCCCCCCCCCGCTGTCATGCTCACTTTCTCTTTCAAATAAATAATATCTTTTAAAGGATTGTTATTTCACTGAATAATTTATAAATTAAAAAATATTCAAATGAATCAATAATACAGTGATTTAAAATATTTTAGTACCAAAAGTAGTTCACTTAAACCATTTGAAGATAGAAACTACATTCAGTGTGATGCAGAAGGAAAAACCTTTACGGGCACCTGGCTGGCTCAGTTGGTAGAACATACAACTCTTGATCTTGGTGTTATGAGTTCAGGCCCCACTTTGGGCATAGAGCCCTGAATGAGTGAGATATTCTTTTAAAGTAAAAATATTGGGGCACCTGGGTGGCTCAGTTGGTTAAGCAACTGCCTTCGGCTCAGGTCACGATTCCAGAGTCCCGGGATCGAGCCCTGCGTTGGGCTCCCTGCTGCATGGGAGGCCTGATTTTCCCTTTCTCACTCCCCCTGCTTATGTTCCCTCTCTAGCTATGTTTCTCTCTGTCAAATAAATAAAATCTTAAAAAAAAATATTGTAAAGTTAAAATATCTGTTTTTATTTCTTTAAGAGTATATCTTTGTATCACCTTTTATAGAAGAGCAAAATGACTCCTTTGTGTTTGAATTTATATTTAGGATAGTAAGGTAATAGTATTTTGATGAGGTAATTACTAAGTATTAATTGGTGTATATTTCTAATATAAAAATATTAATTGATGGTGATAATTAAAGAAAAATTTTCCCCTACTCTTCTCTTCCCTCACAGGACATTGCTCTTATTTTGCCAAACTCTTCTGACAGTTCTATTTCTGAACTGGAGCAGCTCTCCAATTCTCTACCAAACAAAGAACTGATGGCCTCAATCTGTGACTGTTTACTGGCTATGGTAGCTAACTCTGAGAGCAGTTACAACTGTTTACTGACATGTGTCAGAACAATGATGTTTCTTGCAGAGCATGATTATGGATTATTTCATTTAAAAAGGTAATGCTTAATTTAATATATTCTTGGATTTAATTTTTTACTCTATCACCCCTCCCCAAATTGATTGATTCATAGCTGATTACAGAAAGTTGAAGATATGATCTCTTTCATATGGAGAAATTTGTGTCTATGGAAAAGATTTGTTAGCAGCGAAGTGTGCTAGTAGTAAACTCTTTTGGATTAAAATTATAAATTGAATAGATGGACAAATTAATATGGCCATCGTACAGTATTTAAGAAGGGAATCTTACTGTTGCAGGGATATTAATTCACACTGTATTTGCTCTGTTGATACATTTACCTGTAGTCCTTCAAAAGTGATGGTGGTATGATATTATGGACCCTAAAGGTAAAAGTACTGATTCTGTGTTTTTTTATTCTATAGAGGAATGGTTGAGATAAAATTGAGATAATGTAAACCTCAAGTATAATTCTGCTGCAGTCTCTTGGTCCATGCCCTCATCTTTTTCTTTTTTAAGATAGTAGCTGGATTGTATGTAGTTTTCCTTGGGAATTAGTAGAAGTAAGTAGGATTATGAGATAGAAAGGAGTAAGAAACATATGTTTGTGGTTCTCATCCATTCTTATAACACTGGTTGAAAACTTAAGTTCTAAATACTGTTTGGTGCTGGCTCCTACTTTCTCTTCTTCCTTCTCCTGATAAACCTGTCTCCACATTTATATTCTCTCTCAGTTGGTAGCACCTGCTGAAAATCCAAATTTTCCTTTTCCTTCTACCCCATCCCCAGTCTCTCACTATAGTCTTTACATTTTACTTCTGGAATGTCCTTTTTTCCTATTGCCTGGGTATTTACTGTATGTCCTTTAAAATTTGTATTCTTCACCTCCAAGAAAGCGAAAAAACTTTCCTTGATGTCTCCATTCCTAGGTCTTACAAATACCCTTTGTGTACATTTGCGATAGCATTATATGTGATGTCTTTTGCTTTGCTGGATTTATGTTTCTGGTCTTTTTCCTGTTGTAATCTTTTCCTAAGTTGTCTTAATCTCTTCCCTTTTCTCCCTCTAGCTCTAATTTTTCTGCTAAGCTCCAAATAACCCATCCATCTTTTGACATATCTGCTTGGTTGTTTAATGGACAATTCAGATTAAATAGACCTGAAACGGAGCCCTTGATATTCTTCCTTCAAGCCTGTTTCTGTCTTATTCATCCCAGCAAATGTTATCACCATCCACTCAAGTATTGATGATATTCACCTTGATCACTTGACTGACGTGTTGTCAGGATTCTGCACTGCAAACCTAATAACTTTCTGCTTTTAATTACTAAGTATTTTTGAGAATGTATTTTGAGGCTGTGCAAATATCTTATTTCTGCTTAAACCTTTTGTCCGCTAGTTTTAGTATTCATCAGTGAATCTTGGCACGTGGCAGTTTTTATTGTGGTGTCCTAATGCAAATTTCCTATTTCTCTTAATTCCTTTTTTTTTTTTTAAGATTTTATTTATTTGACAGAGAGAAACACAGTCAGAGAGGGAACACAAGCAGGGGGAGTGAGAGAGGGAGAAGCAGGCTTCCCGCCGAGCAGGGAGCCCGATATGGGGCTCGATCCCAGGTCTCTGGGATCATGACCTGAGCCGAAAAGGCAGTCGCTTAAGCAACTGAGCCACCCAGGCGCCCCTCTCTTAATTCCTTTTTAATTTATTAATTATCTTTCTGTAAGGAAGACTTATCACTTTTCCCTCATTTGTTTACTTATTTAGGGGCTTATATCAATATGGACTTACGGACATTAATTTCTTGTTTGTATGATAATCTGATGCTATTGTTATTGATTTTGTTGTTTAACTTGTATCACTGATTTAGGTTCTTTTCATTGCATAGAGCAAGAAAATACATGCATGTGTCCTAACTCATGCATATACACATCAACATTTATTTATTTATTTATTTATTTATTTATTTATTTATTTTATTGTTACTAAAATTTTTTTTTCCAGTGTTTCAAGATTCATTCCCCATTCCTCACACCCAGTGCTCCACACTTTAGGTGTCCCCAGTACCCACCACCAGGCTCTCCCATCCCTCCACCCCCCTCCCTCCAAGTCCCTCAGTTTGTTTCTGTGTTCAAAATCTCTGTTGTTTCGTTTACCTCCCTAGATTACCCTAGTTCCCATTTGCTTTCCTTCTGCCACTGTCCTCCAGTTTGCCCCTCATGCACCGCAAGTAAGTGAGACCATGCGATACTTGACTTTCTCTTCTTGGCTTATTTCACTCAGCATAATCTCTTCCAGTCCAGTCCATGTTGCTAC
>PITA01007608.1:0-18245 GCA_004023965.1 Spilogale gracilis | reverse complement strand
GTATGTACCACATCTTCTTTATCCATTCATCTGTTGATGGGCACCTTGGCTCTTTCCACAGTTTGGCGATTGTGGCCATTGCTGCGATGAACATTGGGGTGCATATGGCCCTTCTTTTCACTACTTCCGTATCTTTGGGGTAAATGATAGAGCAAGAAAATACATGCATGTGTCCTAACTCATGCATATACACATCAACATTTATTTTTGTATGTATTTATTTGTATGTGTGTATTTTTTAAAATGAGTACATGAGTACTGACATTTTGACTCCAATATCAGATATTGATTCTAGTTTTCTGCCTTTCCTTGAAACCTCGCTCATGTTTCATATGGTGCAGTTCAGTGAATTTTGACAAATCATGTGTTTATCACCACAGCTGCATACAGAGCAGTTCCAGTCCCTTAAAATTCCAGTACAGTACTTTTTTATAGACAACTTCTTGCAAGTTGAGCAACAAAAATACCACATTTTGGTATTGTTAGTTTTTAAAATTTTAGACATTCTAATAGGTGTGTAGTGGGCTCCAGTTTTTGATGGATCCTGTAATTAAGGCTCATTTGCTTAAGGTTATATATAGAGGCTAGTAATTGGTGCAGTCTAATTTTAAATCCATACCTTTTTTTTTTTTTAAGATTTTATTGATTTGACAGAGAGAAACACAGCTAGAGAGGGAACACAAGCGAGGGGAGAGAGAGAGGGAGAAGCAGGCTTCCCGTCGAGCAGGGAGCCTGATGTGGGGCTTGATCCTGGGTCTCTGGGATCATGACCTGACCCGAAGGCAGTCACTTAACCTACTGAGCTACCCAGGCACCACCCTTAAATCCATACTTTTTTCACTAATCGTATTATCTATCTTTGTATTTAATCTCTTTCCTGTTTGTTGTACCTTATCCATTTCATTATTTTATAACGTTTTCAAGAGCAAGAGTCTTTCTCTCTTTTATATTACTTTACCAAAGTCTTCTGATGACATCTCAGAATTCAACCACACTTTTCAGATACAAACACTGCATGTTTAGTATTAATATAGTCTTAACTTCGTTTTGACTAATTATGAAATATTACAACTTAAAGGACACAATTGAATATTAGAATACTTTGCCCTTGAAATTCTCTGTTGAACAACAAAGAGCTGTGTAAATGTATAGAATAATTTTATCAGGACTGTATATTGTCATTGATTGTTATGCTTGAGTCTGTCACTATCGGGGTTCGCAAACCATGGGCCACAGGCCAATTCCAGCCCACCACCAGTTTTTGTAAATACAGTTTTATTGGAACATAGTCAGCGTTTATGTATTGTTTATGACCGCTTTCCCACTACACAAGCAGTTGAATAGTTGTACCTGAGACTGCTGTTGTGTTTAGAGAGAAACAGACTGCATTGTTATGTACCCTGCAAAGCATAAAATATGTACCGTCAGGTTCTTTACATAAAAAGTGTGTAGATTCCCAGTCTATACTCTTGATTTTCTTCTGTCAGATTGTAGTGCCATAAAGGTTTTATTTTTGTAGTTATTATGTAAATCAGTCTTTCTGGCCAGGTTTTTGAGACAGCTATAACCTCCCTATATTAGAGAAATCCTCAGACTATAAAAAGTGTAAAAATAAGGAACCTTGAACTTTCTTGTGCTAAGTTTTATATCTTCATATTTGGGCTAAATATTTTCTTTTGATGGGGGAATGTTTTAAAAATAAGCCTTAAGCTTGTTTTTGAAAGGTAGTATTTGTAGGTACTGCCTTGTTAAATGGTTTGTGTACACAGCCACACCAAAACATTTTTTGAATGGTGGGCTGAGTGGAGATAGTTTATTTCTTATACTAGATTTATACATTCAAATTTCAAGACGTATCCTCTCTATTTATTTACAGTTCTTTAAGGAAAAACAGTAATGCTTTGCACAGTTTACTGAAACGAGTGGTCAGCACATTTAGTAAGGACACAGGTGAACTTGCGTCTTCATTTTTGGAATTTATAAGACAGATTCTTAACTCTGACACAATGGTAAGTGTACATGTATGTATATGTATGTATTTTTTAAATTTACAAACTTCATCATAAGGTAAAAAAATCACCTGTGTTCAAAAATATCTTAGAATGTGTTTTGGAAGTTTGAACTTAGAGTAGTATTTTTTCCTGTCCCCTTATCCCTCTATAAATGCATGTTTTTGATGTTTAAGAGTAGAATTTATTGAACTCTTTTCAAATTTATTAAGCATCATTAATTTATGAATACTCTGACATGGCAGCTTAAATAGAGAAAAATAGTACCCACAATGCCTTCATTTTTTTTTTTTTTTTTTTTTTTTTTTTTTAAGATTTACTTATTTAGGGGCACCTGGGTGGCTCAGTTGGTTAAGCGACTGCCTTCGGCTCAGGTCATGATCCTGGAGACCCGGGTTCGAGTCCCACATCGGGCTCCCTGCTCCGCAGGAAGCCTGCTTCTCCCTCTCTCACTCCCCCTGCTTGTGTTCCCTCTCTGGCTATGTTTCTCTCTGTCAAATAAATAAAATCTTAAAAAAAAAAAAAAAAAAAAGATTTACTTACTTATTTTTTAGAGCGCATGCATGAGTGGGGGGAGGTGCAGAGGGAGAGGGAGAGAGAAAATCCTCAAGCAGCATTCCATCTGAGGTTGGAGCCCTGCTCAAGGCTTGATCCCAGGATCCCAAGATCCTGACCTGAGCTGAAATCAAGAGTCAGCTAGCTGCTTAACCGACTGAACCACCCAGGTGCCTCTAGTGATTTCATTTTTTTACGTAATTTTTTACATTGAGTTACTTTGCTAGGGACACTCAGAATATTCAAATTTTATCAGTCTCTTAAGTATTTACCTACTGTCATTTAATTGAACATTTACTGATTGTGTTTTGGATATTATGATTTTGGGGTGATTGTAAAGTTTATTATACTAGGATATTTTGGATCCCATCATAGATACAAATTAAAGATTATTTCCCCAACTTTAAAATCTTATTTTTAAAATCTAATTAAGGGGGTGCCATGGTGGCTTAGTTGGTTAAGTGGCTGCCTTCGGCTCAGGTCATGATCCCAGGGTCCTGGGATCAAGCCCCACATTGGGCTCCCAGCTCAGTGGAGAGCCTGCTTTTCCCTCTCCCTCTGCTTGTTGCTCTGTCTACTTGTGCTCTCTCTGTACCTGTCTATCAAATAAATAAATAAAATATTTTAAAAATCTAAGAATTTCATTAATTAATATTTTCCAAAATCATGATATGTATTGTGGACACAATTCCAGAAACCTTTAATAGGCTTTTATATTTATTTATTTATTTTTTTCCTTTCATAGACTTTTAATAGGCTTGCCTTTAAAAAGTGTGGTCAGATAAGTTTGGAGATGTCCAAACTCATGATGAACTTAATTGTGCACATTAATATAGTAAAACTCTAAAAACTCCTAGATAAAAAGAAACTTAACTTTACCACAGTTGAATCTAACTTTTTCCAGATGTATTGCCTACAAAATACTTGTGTGTTTGAGTGTATATTACTTGTGTGCGTGTGTGTGTGTGTGTGTGCACAAGTGCATATTAGCTAATAACATCTTGCAGGTCTGTAGTCTGTCAGTACTGGTTTAAGAAATTCAGCTCATATTTAAGATTTCTGTTTGGGAAGAGTTATGGTGGACCTGTTTAGTACAGTTCTACCATAGCAAATATAATATGGGATTGTTTCATAAGAAGAAAATTAAATTTACTGTTTAGTGTATTTCTCTTATGCATATAATTTATATTAATCAGGGCACCTGGGTGGCTCAGTGGGTTAAAGCCTCTGCCTTTGGCTCAGATCATGATCTCAGGGTCCTGGGATCGAGGCCTGCATCGAGCTCTCTGCTCAGTTTCTGCCTGCCTCTCTGCCTCCTTGTGATCTCTCTCTCTGTCAAATAAATAAAAAAGAATATTTATTTCAGTAAGGGGCGCCTGGCTACCAGCTCAGTTGATAGAACATGCCAACTCAGTGTCAGGGTTGTGACTTTGAGCCTCAGGTTGGGCATGGAGCCTACTTAAACAAAAAAAAAATTAGTATTTCATGGCTGTCTGTTGTGTTTGTTGTTATTTTTATGCCGATTTTATCAGCAAATTTGTTTTGTCAGATATACCTTATTAAAGCAATTAAGCTTACCAGATGCTTTGATTCTGAAAGATAAAGAGCATATTTAAAGATTTTACTTATTTGAGAGAGAGAGAGAGTATAAGAGGGGAAAGGGTCAGAGGGAGAAGCAGCTCCCCGCTTTAGCGGGGATCCCAATGCAGATCTCGATCCCAGGACTCTCTCAAGTCATGACCTGAGCCGAAGGCAGTTGCTTAATCAACTGAGCCACCCAGGTGTCCCAATAAAGAGCATATTTAATGGTAGAACTGTAGCTACCGTAAAGAAATTTTAGAGTCTGGACTTAATGGAAGACTACTTATAAGTTTATTAGTTTTAACAGTTCCTAAGTGATGTGTTAATAAATCAGCTTAACAGATTTTCTTACACACGTCATCAGTTAAACAGTTCCTAATCAGAAATCATGAAACACTATTCATTCTTGTTATTCAGGGGCTACTGGGCCCTTAGGACTGCTAATTAATGATTTTATTCATCCCTTACCAATGTGTTACCTTTTCTCACCTCTTTTCACTGAGAAGATAAAGGTCGTCCTGTTTGGTTTCTAAATCTTTTCACTCTCAGATTCTATCCCTGTTCTTTCTAACCTGTTGTTTCCTTGCTTAATCAGAGGAAAATGCCCCCTGCATCACTTCATTTCTATTTGTGACATAGATCTTATACCTACTAATATCATACTTGGCTTCTTTTCTCTCTCCTGTGTTTTCCTCTCCTCTCTCTTTCCTGTCTCCTTGCTTTTGGCTACTTGATAGAATCTTTGAATATCCAAAACCAAATTCATTATCTTCCCACATCTATTTGATTTTATCTTTTGTCTGCCTTACTTTCATATCATGATCTTCCTTGACCTTCAAGATAGAAATCATGAAATCATAGTCAACTTTCCTCCTTTTTTTCAATCCTCTTCAGCATCTGTCCTTCCTGTCGGTTTTATTCATAAAACGTTTCATATTTCATTTCTTTTGTATTTCACCATTACCTTAGATTTCTTTCTTGTTGCTCCTGTTTTCATAACATTTTTATTGACATATGATCTATATCTCATAAAATTCACCCCTTTATTTCTTTTTAAGATTTTATTTATTTGACACAGAGAGAGAGCCAGAGAGCATAGGCAGAGGGAGTAGCAGAGGGAGAGGGATAAGCAGGCTCCCACTGAGCAGAGAGCCTGACATCGGACTCGATCCCAGGACTCTTGGATCATGACCTGAGCTGAAGACAGCCCCTTAACCATCTGAGCCACCCAGGCACCCTAAATTTACTACTTGAAGTTGACAATTCAGTGGTGTTTAATATATTCATGGAATTGTGCAACCATTGCCACTACCTAATTTCAGAATGCTTTCAGAATTCAGAAAAGAAGCTCTGTGCCTATAACAGAAACTCCCGATTCCCCCTTTTTCCTAGGCCATGGCAACCACTAATTTGCTTTTCTGTCTCTATATTAGTTTCTACAAAAAGATTCCTGAGATATTCATAGGAATTGTACTGAATCTGTAGATCGACTTTGGGAGTGTTACTGTCTTAATACTATTAATACTTCATATCCATGGACATGACATGGCTTTCCATTTATTTAGATTATCTTTGATTCCTCTCTAAGATATTTTGTAGTTTTCAAAATACAAATCTTCTACCTCTTGTTAAGTTGATGGCTCTAAATTGGGAATTTTTTTAATGCTATTATAAATGGAATTGCTTCTTAATTTCCATTTTGAATTGTTCTGTTAGTGTTTAGAAAAATATAGTTGATTTTTGTGTATTGATATTGTAGCCTTTAACTTTGCTGAACTTGTTAATTAGTTCTAATAGCTTTTTTGTGGTTTTCTTAGGATTCTCTGTATAGAAGATCATGTCATCTACAAATAAGATAGTTTAACTTCTTTCTAATCTGGATCTCTTCTCTTCTCTTCTCTTCTCTTCTCTTCTCTTCTCTTCTCTTCTCTTCTCTTCTCTCTCTTCTCTTTTTTCTTTGGTCTTTGGTCTCATAGAGTGAACTATTAAAAAGTGTTCTTTCTGCGTTTATTTTTTGGAAGCATTTGTGAAGGATTGTATCATTGTTTAAACATTTAGTAGAATCAGCAGTGAAGCCATCTAAACCTGGGCTTTTCTTTATGTAAAGTGTTTTTGACACTAATTAAGTTGCTTTACTCACTGTAAATCTATTTAAATTTTCTGTTTCTTCTTGAGTCAGTTATAGTAGTTTTTGGCTTTTTAGGAATTTGTTCCTCTTCATTCAACTACATTAACTTGATGGAATATAGTTATTAATAATATTTCCTTATAAACTTTCTTACATCTGTAAGATTGTTAATGATGTTCACTTTTTCGTTCTTGATTTTCATAATTTTAGTCTTCTCTCTCTTTTTACTTCTTTCAGTTAGTTTACGTAAAGTGTCAGTTTTGTTAACTTTTTTTCCAGATAACCAAATTGTGGTTATTTTGATTTTTTTCACTTTTTTTTTTTTTTGAGAGAGAGAGAGTGTGAACTGTAGTACAGGAAGAGATGGAGGGAGTGAGACAGAGAGAATCCCAAGCAGATCCCTGCTCAGTGAGGAGCCCAATAGGGCTCAGTCTCACAACCCAGAGATCATGACCTGAGCTGAAATCAAGAGTTGGACACTTACCTGACTGAGCCACCCAGGCTCCCCTTCTTTGATTTTTTCTATTATTTTTCTGTTCTCTATTTGGTTATTTCTGCTTTTATCCTTACTGGGTTTTTGTTTTTTGTGTTTTTTTTTTTTTTTTTTTTTTTTTTTTTTTTTTTTCCCTTCTACTTTGAGGTCAGTTTACTCATCAGTTTCTAATTTCTTCAGGTGAAAATTTAGGTTATATTAATTTGAGATTTTCTGTTATTATGTGTTTTTCTTTTTTTTAAATGTAGGCATAGCTACAAATTTTCTTTTGTACACTGCTAGTGGCATGTCATATTTTTGGTTTTGTTCATCTCTAAGGATTTTCTAATCTCTCTTGTAATTTTTTCTTTGGCCCATTGATTATTGAGGAGTATGTTTAATTTTCACATAGGTGTGACTTTTCCAAATTTCCTTCTGTAATTGATTCCTGACTTCATTCCATTGTGGTCAGAGATCATACTTTGTTGAGGCTTGTTTTACACTATAGGGTATGTGCTTTCCTGGAGAATGTTGCATGTACCCTTGAGAAGAATATGTCTTCTGCCACTGTTTGGTGGCAGGTTCTATACATGCTTCTTAGGAGTAGTTGGTTTATAGTTGTTTAAACCTTCTTTTTCCTTATTGATTTTCTGCTTCATTGTTTTACCCACTACCAAAAGTAGGGGACTGAAGTTTCCAACTATTATTGTTTAAGTGCCTGTTTCTCTCTTTACTTCTGTCATGTTTTTGCTTCCAGTGTCTTGAGCTCTGTTGTCAGATTCATATATATCCATGTTTGTCTTCCTGATGGATTGATGCTTTTGTTATTATAAAATGTCTTTCTTCATCTCTAATAATAACTTACGTTTAAAACTTTATTTTGAATTATTGGTATAGCCACTCTAGCTCTGTTTTGGTTTTTGTTTGTGTGGTATATATTTTTTGCTTTCATTCTGTTTGTATCTTTTAATCTAAAGTGTGTCTCTTGGGGCACCTGGCTGGCCCAGTTAGTGGAGCATGCAATTGTTTATCTTAGGATTGTGAGTTCTGCCCCATGTTGGGTGTGGAGCCTACTAAATAAATAAATTAATTAATTAAAAAATGCGTCCCTTGTAGATACCATATAGTCGGATTATGTTGGTTTGTTTTACATTCTGCCAATTTCTTTTGATTGTTATAATCAATTTATTTATGTCTAATTATCGATAGAATTTATGTCTGGTGTTATTTACTTCCTGTATAACCTTTTTTGGTCTTTATCTTTATTATATCTTGTGTTAAATAGATATTACATCACCATTTTAATTGTTCTTTTTTTTAAGATTTATATATTTGTCAGAGAGAGAGAGAGTGTGTGTGCGCACACGCAGGGGGAGCAACAGGCAGAGCGAGAAGCAGGCTCAAGCCCAATTTAGGACTTGATCCCCAGATGCTGGGATCAAATCCTGAAACGAAAGCAGACACTTAACCAACTAAACTATCCAGGCATCCCCATTTTAAGTTTTTTTATTATTTCTTTTTCTTTTTTAAAAGATTGTATTTATTTATTTGACAGAGAGAAACACAGCTAGAGAGGAAACACAAAAAGGGGAAGTGGAAGAGGGAGAAGCAAGCTTCCCACAGAGCACGGAGTCTGTTGCAGAGCTCGATCCCAGTACTCTGGGATCATGACCTGAGCCGAAGGCAGATGCCTAATGACTGAGCCACCCAGGCGCCCTTGTTTTTTTTTTTTTTTTTTTAAGTTATTTTCTTAATGGTTTTCCTGAGTATTACATTTAACACCTTAATTGATTATAATCTACTTCACATTAATGCAACATAATTTTAATAGTATATAAAAAATGCTACAGTATAGGTTTATTCCCTTCCCTTTGCTATAATCATGCAGATTACATTTTTATACATTATGAGCCCCTCAACACTGTTTTTCATCATTGCTTTATTTTGTTGTCTTTCAGTTCAGATAGGAGAAGAAAAGAGTTACAATAAAAATATGTTAATATTGCCTTTTACCTATATATACTTTACTGACATTCTTTATTTTTTCATGTGGATTTAAGTTCCTGTTTAATGTTCTTTCATGTCAGTTTCAAGGACCCCCTTAAGGTCTGCTAGTGGTGAATTCTCTCTCTTTAAAAAATAAAAAAAATTTTTTTGGGGCGCCTGGGTGGCTCAGTGGGTTAAAGCCTCTGCTTTCGGCTCAGGTCATGATCTCAGGATCCTGGGATCGAGGCCTGCATTGGGCTCTCTGCTTGGCAGGGAGCCTGCTTCCTCCTCTTTCTCTGCCTGCCTCTCTGCCTACTTGTGATCTCTCTGTTTGTCAAATAAATAAATAAAATCTTAAAAAAAAACTTTAGTAGTGTCTTTTTTCTTCCTCTTCTTTTGAAGGATAGTTTTGTCAGTTATGAAACTCTTGGTTGATAGCGTTTTTCTTTCTGCATTTCAGATGTGTCTTCCCTCTAAATTCTGATTTCTATTGGTTTCTGGTGATGACTCAGTTAACCTTATTGAGGATCCCTTTTATTAGCTGAGTCACTTCTCTTCTGCTTTCAAGATTCTCTGTCTTTGGTTTTTAATAGTTTGATCATGATGTGTCTAAGTATGAATTTCTTTGAGTTTATTTGCCTTGTTTATTTGCAGTTTGTTGATCCTTTTGGAAGTATAGATTAATGTTTTTCATTAAATTTGGAATGTTTTCAGCTATTATTTCTTCATATATTCTTCATGGCTCTTTCTCCTTTTTCTCTGGGATCTTATTATATGTATGTTGGTGCTGTTGGTGGTACCTGGTAGGTCTCTGAGGTTTTTGCCTGTGGTCCTTCATTCTTTTTCCTTTCTGTTTCTTAAAGTGGATCATTTCAGCTGACCTATCTTTAAGGCTGAGCTCCTATACTGAATTTTTTATTTCAGTTACTATACGTTTCCACTTTAGAATTTATATATAGGTTTTTAACAATTAATTCTTATACCTTTATTATTTTAAAAGATTATTTATTTATTTATTTATTTGACAGAGAGATATCACAAGTAGGCAGAGAGGCAGGCAGAGAGAGAGGACAAAGCAGGCTCCCCGCCAAGCAGAGAGCTCTATGTGGGCCTCAATACCAGGACCCTGAGATCATGACCTGAGCCGAAGGCAGAGGCTTTAACCCACTAAGCCACTCAGGCGCCCCTTGTACCTTTATTAATATTTTGTTGCGGAGTACTGGATCAGCCTTCTTTCCAGTTTCCTTCCATACATTTACTTCTTATATATTCTGAATAGTTCTGTGTAAGTTCATATCTTTGTAAATCACACCTTAGATCGTGTCCCTCCATTTTACAATAACTTTTAGTACCTGTTGAATAAATTCCAAACTTTTTAGCATGGCATTCAAGACTATTTACTGTGCAGCCAATAAGCTACTTTGCGACAACTTCTTCCTTAAAAAACATTTTATACTATGCCATCATTCTTAACTCTCATCTACATATACACATCTTTCCTTGGTGATCCTTGGCAATTAGCTTTTGGTCCCTCTCTCTCTTTTGGTAAAATGAATCTGTTCATAGTGCCTGTTTAATTCATCCCAGTTTGTGAAGTGTTTGAGATAACTTTTTTTTCTGTACACGTTAAGACATGTTATTAGATTTCTTTTTCATAGATAATTTATAGTCCTTTTTACCATTTCCCACTCCACTTTCTGAGTAATATCTCACTTAGGTCAGAAAGCATGTCTTTCTATCATTTTTCCAGAGTACTGATACAGTGTCCTATATGATCTAATACAAGCCTTGTATTTAATATTTACTTATAATTATGCTATATAAATATATTTATAATTAACATTATACTTAATATATAAGTAGTATATTTAATATGAAGCATGTGTTTAATCCAAATAGCTGTGCTTGACAAATGAATAGAATTTGATTTGAAACTGTATCACAAACAAATTTCATAGAATTTTCATTTTCATTTTCCTGAAATAATTTTTTAGAGTATGTTTTTTTTGTTTGTTTGTTTTAAAGATTGTATTTATTTATTTGACAGAGAGAAACACAGCGAGAGAGGGAACACAAGCAGGGGGAGTGAGAGAGGGAGAAGCAGGCTTCCTGCCGAGCAGGGAGCCCGATGTGGGGCTCGATCCTGGGTCTCCAGGATCATGAGCTGAGCCGAAGGCAGTCGCTTAACCAACTGAGCCACCCAGGCGCCCCTAGAGTATGGTTTTAAACATCTTCTTAAAAATTCTTTATTACTTAAGAGACTCTTAATCTCAGGAAACAAATTGAGGATTGCTGGGGGTTGAGGGGAGGGATAGGGTGGCTGGGCTATGGAAAAAATAAAAATTAAAAAATAAAATAAATAAAGTGAAAGTAATAAAAATTATTTATTACTACTTTTGATAGTGAGTATACAGAATACTTCAAATCGTGCTAAATTCTACCCTAGATTTGATAAGATGGCTTTTAGTATAAAGTAAATAGATTAAAGTGTAAAATGCATTTTATTTTGTTCAAAACTATTTCTGCTTATAATAATGAAAAAGAGATAGTATGGAGAGATGGAAAATTTGCATTGTTCCAAATATTTTAATTCATATTTTTTTATCCTTTTTTAAAAGATTTGTTTAGAGAAGTTTTAGGTTTATAGCAAAATTGAGTGGAAAGTACAGAGAAGTGCCATATACTCCTTGTTCCTCATCTCTCCCATGCACAGGCTCCCCTACTATTGCACAGTCTTCCCTACTGTCTCCTATAATCCCCTAATACCCCTTACTATCAACCTACTAACCTACTGCATTACAGGGATACATTGATGGATTTACATTGACACAGTATCATAATCCATACCAATATCCACATTGACACATTATCATAATCTACTATCACAATCCATATCATAATCCACAATCCAAAATCCATAGTTTATATTAGGATTTACTTGGTATTGAACATTCTGTGGTTTTTGACAAATGTATAATGATGTGTATCCACCATTGTAGTGTCCTTCAGAATAATTATACTGCCTTCAATTTTCTGTGCTCCACTTATTCATCTTTTACCTCTTAACCCTTGGCAACTACTGATCTTTTTACCCTCTCCATAGTTTTGCCTTTTCCAGAATGTTAGGTAACTGGAATCATACAGTAGATAGCAAGTCTTCCATATTTTTCAGGGCTTAATAGCTCTTTTCTTTCTAGCACTGAATAATACCCCCTTGTGTGGCTACCTTACATTTTATTTATCCATTTACCTAGTGAAGGGCATCCTGGTGGTTGCCAAGTATTGACGGTTATGAATAAAATTGCTGTAAACATCTATGTGCAGGTTTTTGGGTGGACATAAGTTCTCCCCCTTTCTTTCAAGTGATTATTTTAGTCTTTTTTCTCTGACCTTTAAAAATAATGACCATTGTGGGGGCGCCCGGGTGGCTCAGTTGTTAAGCATCTGCCTTCATCTCACGTCATGATCCCTGAGTCCCAGATCAAGTTCCACACTGGGCTTCCTGCTGGACGGGAAGCCTGCTTCTCCCTCTCTTACTCCCCCAGCTTGTGTTCCCTTTCTAGCTGTGTTTTTCTGTCAGATAAATAAATAAAATCTTAAAAAAAAAAGACCACTGTAATATTTTCTAACTCAGCTGCAGTAAACTATCTCTCAGTGAAAGTGATATGAATAACAATGAGGAAAAGATGTCTTGATAATTTTTAATCTGGCTAATATACTTATTTCTATAAAATATATTTAGTCTGTTAATTTGTCCATTTTATCAACATTTATGAGACAGCGCCTTTAAAGAGAACCCTGTATAGTCTATTTCTGTCAGTTGCACTCTGATTATTTTTAACTCACTTACCTTAATTTTTAAAAAATAAAACATAGGCTAGACCATTGTCAATCTACCCTTTACCCTTATGTCCAAACAAAGCAAGTCAAACTCTTACAGATAATGTTTTCCTGAATTTCTCATTTTTTTTTACTTTTTAAAAAAATTTCTCATTCAAACTACATACCCTCTTCCTTAACACAACAGTAAGTGACTTCTTTAGTCTGTTTTTATTTTTTTTTTAAGATTTTTTATTTATATATTTGAGAGAGACAGGTGAGAGAAAGCATGAGAGGGGAGAGGTCAGAGGGAGAAGCAGACTCCCCGCGGAGTTGCAAGCCCGATTTGGGACTCGATTCTGGGACTCTGGGTTCATGTCCTGAGCTGAAGGCAGTTGCCTAACCAACTGAGCTGCACAGGTGCCCCAGTCTAGTATTTTATGAAAGGTATAAACATGCTTCTGGTGTACATTGTCAGTTTGAGTGGGAATCTATTAAGAATAATTTTCTTCTTCTTTTTTTTAAGTTTTTATTTATTTGTCATAGAGAAAGAGAGAGCGCACAAGCAGGGGAATCAGCAGGCATAGGGAGAAGCAGACTCCCTGCTGAGCAAGGAGCCTGATGAAGGACTCGATCCCAGGACCCTGAGATCATGACCTGAGCCAAAGGTGGACACTTAACCGACTGAGCCAGCCAGGTGTCCCAAGAATAATTTTTATTTGGGGCACCTGGGTGGCTCAGCCCCTCCTTGGGTTCCCAGCTCAGTAGGGAGCCTGCTTCTCCCTCTTCCTCTACCTCTCCCCCCAGCTTGTGTTCTCTCTCTCTCTCAAATAAATAAAATCCTTTAAAAAAAAAAAGAAGAATTTTTATTGAAATATGTTCAGTTATAAGACACATGTTAGGAACTCCAAAGAAAATTTTTATTGTTAGTGTCTGTTTAAAAATACTAAGTCCTGCATCTAGAGTTGGTGTATATCATCGTCTCTAAGAGACCATTTTCATTTTGAGCCATTTAATGTGGGGTGCTTGGCTGGTTCAGCTGGAAGAGCATGCAGCGCTTGATCTTGGGGTCATGAGTTCAAGCTCCATGTGTAGAGCTTCGTAAAAAATAAAAAAAAAATTAAAAAGTAAAATTGGCAGTGCTTGGAGAATATAGACACTAATGTTGTATTAACTTTGTATGGTGACAGATAGATGGTAACTAGGCTTATTGTGGTGATTAGTTCTCAGTGTATACAAATATTGATTCACTATTGTATACCTGAAACTAATATAATACTGTGTGTTAATTATAACTAAGTAAAAATAATAAAATAGGATTATATTCTAAAGATTTGGAACTACTTAAGTGTTTTATCATATGTGACAATGTGGATAGATTTATTTTCATGAATCAAGATTTGGCTTGCTGGATGGATTTTCTAGTATTAAATTATTGTCACTCCAAAATGCATTTTATTTTATGGCTTACTTTTTAAAGCAGATAGTATTAACTTTTTTCATGACAGAATATAGTCTTTAATTTGGTAGTTACTGTTTTGTTTAGTTGTTTGTCTTAACTCCAGAAAGATAAATTCAGGTTCCATCAGTTCTTTATTATAGTAGGCATTTTACTGGGTATCAGTCAGTATGTTACATGTCCTGCAAGTGCCATTGTATTTGCATTGGAAGTTTTTGGTAAGAAATCTTGCTGCTAGTAAATTGACTATGTGTTTACCTATTTGTTTTTTGATTCTTACTCAAAGAGATGTACTTTAGCCTTGAGCTAAGAAAGAAAAAAATCTTTCTTAAAACTAACCATTTGTACTGATGTAAAAACCAAAACATTGAGGGGAAGATTGCAGCAAATGGCTTAAATATCTGAATATGTTTGGAAGCATTTTTGCAAATTTCTCTGCTCTCAAATTTAACTTGTGTGTGACATTTACAGGGATGTTGTGGAGATGATAGTGGTCTCATGGAAGTAGAGGGAGCTCATCCATCACGGACAATGAGTATTAATGCTGCAGAGTTAAAACAGCTTCTACAAAGCAAAGAAGAAAGTCCAGAAAATTTGTTCCTTGAACTAGAGAAGCTTGTTTTGGTAAAAAACAAAAACAGAAACAAGATAAAAATAGCTCATTTCCTCGATACATTTTTCTTCTGTTTTTGACTAGTACACATTTTTCATAGTGACCTTTTTAAATAGTGAACCCTCAGTTGGGTACTTAAAAAGTTTGTAATACTCTTTGAATTAATAATTTGGGGCAAAATCTTCCATACTACTATGAATCTTAAGGACGAAGACAGTAGTTCTTGAATTATCTCTTTTTTGAATGGTGGGTGCCCCCTGCTACCATTCTTTAGAAATAAAATGACAAGTGTTTTTCATGTTTGTTTTATTTCAATATGTTTAATATTAAGTTGATAAGTTTTTGATGGTGTTTCAAATTTCTTAGTAATCAAAAAATAAAACCTTTTCTACTAAAGAATCAGTAGATTATGGGCATAAGTGTTCGAGTTTACCTGCATCATCTTATTCTGCTTTTGTCTGTATCTAGGAACATTCAAAAGATGATGACAATCTGGATTCTTTGTTGGACAATGTAGTTGGACTTAAGCAGATGCTGGAGTCATCTGGTGATCCTTTACCTCTTGGTGACCAGGATGTAGAACCAGTACTTTCAGCTCCAGAATCTCTCCAGAATCTGTTTAACAATAGGTAAAATAAGCAGTGTTTTGTGGTTAGTAGATAATGTGTATTTAACGACTGGGATCTAAAGAGGGCCAGCAAACTTTTTCTGTAAAGGACCAGATAATAAAAATCCTAGGCGACATTCAGCCTCTGTTGCATATTCTTCCGTAGCATCTTGTTTGTTTCTTATGGCTTTTTAAAAAACTTAAAAACTTTGGGGCGCCTGGGTGGCTCAGAGGGTTAAACGTCTGCCTTGGGCTCAGGTCATGATATGGGGTACTGGGATCAAGTCCCACATCGGGCTCTCTGCTCAGCGGGGAGCCTGCCTCTCCCTTTTTCTCTGCCTGCCTGTCTGCCTATTTGTGATCTCTCTGTCAAATAAATAAATAAAATCTTTTAAAAAATTAAAAACTTAAAAAAATAAAACATTTCTAGCTTAGAGGCTCCACCAGAGGTTATATGCCTCTTGCTCTTTGGAGCACTGTACTTTTGAAGCATAATGACTATTCAGTTTGATGGGATTATTTAGAAAAATTAAATATATAGTTTCTGTACACATTGGTACAGTGTAATAAATTGGTTTTTAAATACGAATTTTACTGGTGGTTTTGAGGGGACCATTTTTAATTGTACCTTCCACAGATTTTGCTTAGATGATAAGTTAAAATATTCGATTTTGGAATTCTCCATTTTACCAAGTACCTTACTTGTTCTAGGACTGCATATGTGCTAGCTGATGTCATGGATGATCAGTTGAAATCCATGTGGTTCACTCCATTTCAGGCTGAAGAGATTGATACAGATCTGGATTTGGTAAGTACTTTTATTACTAAATATTAGAAAAAAGTTATTGTTGATTTTTTTTGTGTTTTGTATGTATTGTTAGCACTAAAACAGTTTAGATAGTGTATGGCTGTTAAAACCCATTTGGGGACTAGTACTGCATTATTATTTTTTTTTTTTTAGATTTTATTTATTTATTTGACAGAGAGATCACAAGTAGCAGAGAGAGAGGAGGAAGCAGGCTCCCTGCCGAGCAGAGAGCCCAATGCGGGCCTCGATCCCAGGACCCTGGGATCATGACATGAGCTGAAGGCAGAGACTTTAACCCACTGAGCCACCCAGGAACCCCAGTACTGTATTATTCTTATATCAGTTACCTACTAATAGTATCCAGAACACTCAATTCTTTCTAGTTAGTGATTGTGTATTTGAGAATGAGATTTTTTTTTAGGGAAGAAGTATGTTTTTGCCTAAGTACCCTGAAGCACTTTGTTTTCTCATATTTTTAGGGTATAAAATAGAGAAAAGTATCCCACAAAATTACAGTTTATTCCTGTTTTGGGGTTTAAGGAGAGGAATGGTGTTTTGGCAATCTCTCTTAATTTGGGGGAAATGTAAAGAATCTGTTTGTTAAAATAATTATAGGTACAAATGGGAATTCATATTCTTGAGCATAATGCTGTGAACAGGTAAGAGTATAATCAGACATTTAAAACATAAAACACTCTGATTTATGCTTCTCAGAGCTGTATTAGGGAGGATGATTTCAGTTACATATTATTGTACCATTTTGTTGATCAAAAAAGTAAATATATTTGGATATTCTCTGGTACAAAAAGTATTTGTATTTATCATGTCTCATTGCACATGAGACTAAAAGAATTATGTATTTTACATTTAAGGTATATTTAATATATTGAGGCTTCTTTCCTTTTTTTTTTTTTTTTTTTAAAAAGATTTTACGTATTTGACAGAGAGAAACATAGCCAGAGAGGGAACACAAGCAGGGGGAGTGAGAGAGGGAGAAGCAAGCTTCCCTCCCAGCAGGCAGCCCTATGTGGGACTCGATCCTGGGTCTCCGGGACTGTGACCCTAGCCGAAGGCAGTCGCCCAACAAACTGAGCCACCCAGGCGCCCCAAAATCAAGAGACTCTTAACCAACTGAGCCACTCAGGCATCTCCAGCATGAGACTCTTGATTTTGAGGTCGTGAGTTCAAACCCCCCACAGGCTGTAGAGCTTACTTGAAAATTTTTTTTTCCTTTTTTTTTAAAGATTTTATTTATTTGACAGAGAGAAACACAGCCACAGGGGGAACACAAGCAGGAGGAGTGAGAGAGGGAGTAGCAGGCCTCCTGCCGAGCAGGGAGCCCGATGTGGGACTCGATCCTGGATCTCCGGGATCATGACGTGAGCCGAAGGCAGTCGCCCAACCAACTGAGCCACCCAGGCGCCCCGAGCTTACTTAAAAATTTAAAAACAGAACTTAATTTCTCTTTTAGTGTAAATTGTTCAATGATTTTTTAGAAGTGCTCTGTCCAGTAGAATTTTATGCATAACAGAAATGTTCAATAATCTGCCCTGTCCAGTACAGTAGCCATATTATGTGACTGTTGAGTAATGGCATATTGCTGATATAACTAAGATACTGAATTTTAGTTTTGATTTAATTTTAATTAAATTTAAATAGGCACATGTGGTTAGTGGCTACCATATTTAATACCACAGATCTAAAATATTTGTGTTAGAAGTTGTTGTTTCAGAACTTTTATGTTAAAACACAGCTATCTTGCAATGAAGATTGTAACTTCACATGGTTTGGAAAATTTGGGGTCTTTTGGGTTTACTAAATTTAAATAAAACTTAAGTAAACATAATTTTTATTTTTTTTGGAAGTAAAGTTAGGTTGGACCCTCATTTAAGGACTTTAAGAATTGTGGCACAGGAGGTGCCTGGGTGGCTCATTTGGTTAAGCGACTGCTTTCAGCTCAGGTCATGATCCCGGGTCTCTGGGATCGAGCCCCACATCGGGCTCCCTGCTTGGCAGGAAGCCTGCTTCTCCCTCTCTCACTGCCCGTTCTTGTGTTCCCTCTCTGGCTGTGTTTCTCTCTTTCAAATAAATACAATCTTAGGGATGCCTGGGTGGCTCAGTTGGTTAAGCGACTGCCTTCGGCTCAGGTCATGATCCCGGAGACCCGGGATCGAGTCCCACATCGGGCTCCCTGCTCTGCAGGAAGCC